>CM047813.1:32892365-33069017 GCA_026214975.1 Gentiana macrophylla
AATCATTACTACAATCCATTAATAAAATACTACATTCTATTAATCGTTTGCACAAATAGATCCATTCTAATATCATCATAACAAAAGCAATGACTTCCTACGGTATTGCGTGCAGCTGTCTGTTATGTCTGGATGTTTATGAATTCACTACATACACATTACTGTTTGCTTTCAGACGTTCCCGTTCGAAGGTTCTAGTGGTATTAATTCTACCTCTTTATGGAGCTCCATGGCATCAGGCGCATATCTACATAATAGGCACTCTGTGCAGGATATTAAGTCTCATAATATCTATAAATGAGCGGTCAGTTGAATCGAAAATAGAGGCGTTAGATTACGTTATCGGTGTCTAATTAGCTAAAATATGAGATTGCACTAAAAATACAAATCAAGAATGTTAGTGGTTTGTTGGTAGGTTATTCCCATTTCTCATAATTATAATCAGGAGGACGAAAGTAGTTTTATGATCATAGTTTGACTATTATCTTTATAGTATTGTAAAGATACTATAATGGAAGGACCAATGAATAATGGACAAACTGGTGATCTTAACGGATTACCTTTTCCAAATATTGTTTTACAACGAAAGTGGTTTTACTACTTGATCGATTATTAAATGGGATATGATTTTCTTAGTCATTTTGTTGTGCAAATTGGCCTGGTATTCTCTGATTGAAAGTTTGAACACTCTGAGAATCACATATACGTAAGTAGATATTCTTTTACATACACAATATTTACCGTATAATATTTTAATTCTGAGAATCACATAAATTGTAATGCATGAAAGCATTAATTGAGCAGTAAGGATCCTCTCAAGTACTAGTCTTAAAATCACGGTGCATACCTGCGCCTTTGTTATGACGGATCGATCAAAGTGATGGTGGTTGTGAGTAAAGATAAAGATAAACAAGCATGCAAACCACGAAACAGAAGAACATAAATTTAACGTGGTTTCGGACGATATGCCCGACTCTTTCTCGCGGACAAGCGAGGTATTTTATTATCACCAGAAAGTTACATCAAGTTACAAATAATACAAAGCGGTATTTATAGCATTGAGCATCAGCCCTAACCGACTAAGCGATCCACCCGATGTTAAATAGGTAGAAATACCCCTGGAAGTTACTCCACACTTGATTAGAAAACCATGCGGGCGTGTTCCTTAAGTGCATTGTGAACTAAGCGGACTTCACTCTGCTGATACCACCTGTATCGGCCAGGACCAGCTCAATGATTGATCAACTCTGACTGTTCTGCCAGAACGAACACTAGATTCGTGGATGCTTCATGCTCTGTGACCATCATAATTCCACTCAGGACCTCGATGGCGTAAGTTTAAATCACCATTCTGACCTCTTTCTTACTTAAAGTCAAACATTTCTATAAAGCGATTTCTAACTTTCTTCATACAACAACGATCCATCTACATTTGCACAAACGGCGAAATAGGACATACAAAACCCTAGAAGTAATAAAGAGTAATTATATTAACACAACCAATCAGGCCTTAGCGGATGCTGACAAGCTTTGATCTACATCATAGATCATGTCACGGTTTATTGATAATCATGTAGGTCCATGATGCTCAATGCTTTGGCATTACTTTGTATTAAATTACTCGTCCCGGTACAATATTAAGCTGAAGATATTCCAAGGTCTTTGGAAGATTTAAAAACCCATGAACAGAGATTTGAAATTGTCGTGAGTAACTATCTCTATGTTCTTTTGTGACGATCTTTTCATATCCTCAGATGCAATAATTCGCCTAATGTTTACAGATGGGAGTGAGACCTGTATATATTCAAAACAAAGAGGAAAGACATTAACTTTGGCATAAAATTTGGTAAAGGATGCCACAATTTTGATAAAAATTCATAAAGAAACATACGATTACACACTTATGTAATGCACTCTGACAATGAAAATCTTTTCGGAGGGAGAAACAATTTTGATGGATCTCTCTCACAAAATGCAATCTTGAAATTGGATATAAAAAGCAACCCAGCAATTGGACCAGCTGTGGTGGACAAATAACATTAGAGATGCCTTCTAATAAGCTTACAGCCATTTCGGAAGCTAAATTACAATTTTAGTCATTTTTAGCCCGAACAAGTTTTCGATTTTGGTCCTATTTTTCTCGGTGTGACTTTAGTCCTATAAATGGTCCATTTTTACAAAAATAACCTATAGGCCGGAAAATCTGCGTATGTACACATTTCCGGCCTCCACGTCATCAATAATTGCCGGATCAGGTATTCTTCTTAAAAAATTAAAATGCCAAGTCACCATATATTAATTACTCAAAATCCTCTTCATTAGGTACTCCAAAATCCACTCCAACATTATTGACGATCGGTTTTACATCTTGCATCAAGAATGCAAGCTGTTGAAAGTTTCACATCCGTTATTAACGAGCATATCACACTAAATTTTCTTTTGAAGTAGGCCTTGCTCCGTTGTTCCAGGTGGTTTATTTTTAAACCAATCAAATGCGACTCCATTTAATGCTTTCATCTCTTCCCATCCTTCTCTCAAATTCATTTTTGTTTATTGCCCTTTAACTGCTTTCCACAATGCACATTTCAAATCTTCTCCCACTTATATCACCTTGCTTGAAATTTTCATGTAAATGCTTAACACAAAATCTATGATTTGCATTTGGAAACACTTGTTGCCTGCAATTTGTGACCAACCCTTTTTGCTTATCACTCATGAAAGTCCATGAAAGTCATGGTAATATGTAAATCAACACAACAAGGTCATGAACCGCTCTAAGTGTCTCGGCTTTCATACGAACAACGGCAATTGCAAGTGGGTATGGGTTGTTGTTAGGATCAACCCGATTGCGCATAATAAAACCCCATTTGTGTACTTTCAAATGACACCCATCAAACCCCAAAAAGCCTACAACCACTCAAGAACCCTTTTTCAAAGCATCAAACACATATAAAACCTATCGAATATGACATCTCCATTCTCATCTTCATTTATTTGATGCAAGACAGAAACCGATCATGTCAATGTTGGAGTGGATTTTGGAGTACACAATAGAAGAGGATTTTGGAGTAATATATGGTGACTTGGCATTTTAATTTTTAAGAAGAATCTTGATCGGCAATTATTGATGGCGTGGAGGCGGAAAATGTGTCTGATCGGCATTTTCCGGCCTATAGGGTTATTTTAAGTAAAAAAATGGACCACTTATAGGACTAAAGTCATCACGGAAAAAAAACAAGATCAAAATCAAAACATTGTCGAGTTAAAGGACTAAAATTGTAATTTAGCCCCATTTCCGATCCCAAATAAACTTCTTGAATGCCTTCTCAACCCCACCTAATTGAAGAATTTTAGCCCCAAGCTCAACTTCCCTTCACAGTGTCTGTTAACTTTGGAGCCAATCTAACTGAAAAAACAGGTGTTTGTGTAAAATTCTTGAAAATCCCTTCGTCAGCTTGACACTTGAATCTAATAAATTCATGTCACCTAAAATAAAGCCAGTGGCATGGATTTTCCTTCTGCATCGCATCATCAATATATGAAGCGACAGCTTAACATAGTTTATATAAAAATACAACAGTAATTACCGTGCTCACGGAGGTCTTGTGCAAAAGTATCCATTTTAGGCCAACCCTTTTAGTCCTACTGCTCCTCAACTCCTCTACTTGACCTGGATCCATTGGATATATTCCAGGATAATTATTAGATAAAAGCACATTTAATTAATGGAAAATTAGGGATAATGACACGATACGGAATATTTTTAAATGTAGCAGGACGGCTTCACATATTTTTAGGGAGAAGGACATTGCGTAATTTTAAAGCGAGAAGGATAACCAGGTGAATCCCAAAAATCGGTGAATCTCCCGAGTGAATCCAGAAATTAGTGAATTCGACGGTGAATCCAAAAATCGGTGAATTTAAACAATGAATTTTGAAAATTAGTGAATTTAACAATGAATTTGACAGGTGAATAAATAGTTTTGTCGGCTTATCACGCAAAGTTTGAAAAATCAGCCCTACTTTCGAATGATGAAATATTTATGTCTTTCTCCTCCATTCCCCATTTAATTAATGCAATATTAAGAAAATGAATAATCTTAAACATGACTTTGAAGCTTCATTTGATTCATCAACATGTGGCAGAGTTTCCTCATGGATCCGTAAAACAAGTTGTCTGTTTTTATCACCACTTGATTGGATAATTGATTCTTCAGCTTTTACTGCTCCTGTATTGTCAGTGTTGAGTAGTCACTGTTTTTACCGTTGAAAGAAAAAAATAACATGGAGCACTATATTGTAGAAAATAAATAATAGGCTTGCAATAGTTAGCAACCTATTATGGTTTTTTCTACTTTGTAATAAATGCTGCACATCCTTCTTTTTAGTATAAATAGAGGCATATTGCTTCATAGAAAAATACCTGAGCTGAAAATTAATTATTCAGCATGAAGAAAATCAGTCAGATGTGTAAAAATTTAGTGAAAAGTGTGTCAAATTATTGTCGATAGTGAATGATATTTTTGATCGGTACTTGTTCGGCGCTCATACAGACTTCAATGTGTTGGTTCGCACATCGAAGTGGCCAGTTATACTGCGGTTCTTCACCGATTGAAATTCTTTGTTATTTTGGTGACATCTTTCCACAACTCTTATATATATGCTCTTGTATTTTTATTGGTGCTTTGGAGTAGTTTGAGTTGTTATCGTGGAACACTTGTATCTCTTATTCTTGAATAGTGGATATTTTTGTGGGCTCCGGCCTCGTGAATTTTACTCTCTCACATTGAGAGGGGTTTTCCACGTTAAAATTACGGTGTTACTTTATTCCGCTTTATTTCACTCGTGGCTTTCTACTTAGTATATCATTCCGTTAAACACTAGTGGGAAAATAATTTGTGGGTGTCTTGTGATAATTTTCTTGTTACCATGGCGTTTTTCCCAACAAGTGGTAGCGAGCACAGTTAGTAGTGTTGTCGGATAAAGTAATTTTTGGTGTATTTGATTTGTTTAAAAATGGAAGCAAATCTAAGCAGGATGATTACTTTAAATGGGTCCAATTATGTTTTATGAAAAGATAAAATGAAGGACTTATTGTATGTGAAAAATTACTACAAGCTGTGTTTGATGCAAAAAAACACGAAGATAAAGCGATGTTGAATGAGATTTGTTACATAGGCAAGTATGTGGTTATATAAGACGATGGAGTCGATGATAATGTTTAGAACTATATAAGTGGCGATAAAAATGCTAAAACTTTATGGAAAAAGCTGGAAGATTTATATGCCCGGAAAAGCGGAAATAATAAGGTGCTTTTGATTTATAAGTTGATAAATTTGAGATATCATGAAGGTACTCCTATGGTGATCATTTGAATAATTTTGTTGGTATTCAAAATCAACTTATTGCTATGGGTATCAAGTTTGATCTTTTGAAGTGCGAGGATGGATATTTCTTGGCTCTTTGCCGAAGTCGTAGGAAACTTTTAGAAGTTATCTCTACAACTCAACTCCGGATGGTATGATGACCATTGATCTTGCCAAGACAAATGCATTGGAAGAGGAAACGGAAGGAAATCACATGGTATTTACGCACGGATCGGATGTTTTGGTTGCCGAGTCGAGGGGAGAAGTCATAGTAGAGCACCCAGCATAGAGGTCGAGTAGATGCAAATCAAAGGAAAATACAAAGACCTTGAATGCAATCATTGCGAAAGAAAGGACACATCGAGGAGACACTTTTGGAAATTGAAAAGAAAAACAAAAATAACGACAAGCGATGATAAGAAAAATGATGAAAAGCAAGAAGACAATATTAATCTGCACTTACGATTTTCTTATTTTTGAGGAAGTTGATGATGTCAATCTTGTAGATGATGTGACCCGGTTAGGTCGTTGTGATTGGTGCGTCGGTGGCGATATGTTTCTAAATTGTTACAATCCTTACGGCGGTGTGCCGGGTCAAATTGTAGTGCTAGTGTGGTGAGTCGGTGTCGTATCCTCGAGGAGCAATTGTAATTGAGTGTGGTTAAACACCAGAAGGCATTATTAACTCAATCTAAGTCATGAGTTTTTACCAAGTAAATAATCTACAAACTACTAAAGCATGTAAATAAATGCATAATACTAATATAGATATATATAGATACATAAATATATAAATACTAATATAGATACTAGTAATATTATTAGAAACTAGCCAAAATATGTTATTGAATTACAATCTCTTTTTAGTTCAATGGATGTGCTCGATCTTCCTTTTAGGTCTAATTGATTCGTGAAGCAGTATACTCACAAGCTCAACAATTCCTCACTCCACGCGGCGTATGAAATTGTCATATGTCTAGCCCTCTGTCCAATGTCATCTTAAAGTTGGTTACTCCGTTTTGTCATTGGCCAATATTTAAGATCCTTGATTAAGCGGTGATTTCAGCGTAATAATCTCTAAAGTACAAATATTACGCTGGTAGGAAATAAGATTCCGTTTGTCGGAATGGCCATTTTACCCTCGGTTTTTCTACCCGTGATCTCGTATCCTAGCTTCTCTGGTCAATTCATCATTGAAATTCTGATTACTGTTTATATTGATTAGCTATGTCAATCTGAGCGTGCCATTAAGTTCAAGTAGAAAAAGATTCATCGTAATCAATTGTAATCGAGTTTTTAACATAGTCATCATCCATTTCCACTAAAAGATAAAACTAATTCAATTACATATCTTGGCTAGATATAAAGTTAGCCTAATATCATTATAACTATTATATAGATACTAATATAAACAACAAACATAAATACATTAGAAAATTGCAGATTACAATTGTAAAGTCGAGGCCGTATATTCTCCGGAAATAGCAACTCTTACAACAACAACGAGCCTTGATAAGTCTTCTTAGTATTATACTTGATACTTATACAACATTATTTTTTGGCGAGAATGCCTTCTACTGTATTCTGAGAACTAGAAACTAACTAAAGATAAGATATATATATATATATATATATATATATATATATATATATATATAAGAGGTATATATATATTGGTACCACCCCAAACATCACCAAATGATGGAGTATTTATAAGCGAGGGTAGTACACGGCGCGTGCCGGCCCCTTCCCGCGCGCGTGCGGTGCTCTGATCTGATTCCATTGTCGAGACTCCCGTGTGCTTGAAATGATGAAGATTCCGGCCCGTGCGGTTTTCCAGTTAAATGCGAGCTGTCAAAATATTAGCTGTTTGGTAAAATGAGTTGTATACCTCCAATTGACGTGATTCAAAGTGCGTTGGAAAGCTCATTTGAAGATCTAAAACTTTCATGAAGAACTCTTCCCCAGAAAATGCCTTTAAGTTGGGTCAAATGTCCGTCGAACATATTTTACGGTAGAAGCACTTAGGACAATTGATCCGTTTGAACTTGTAAGCTTATGAAATCTTCTTCTATCCCTCAAAAATATGTTTTAGGCTCAAAAAGTGTAAATCACTTGGGATCTTGGTAAGCGTATAATCCTGTAATAAATTACAAACACCAAGCGTAAATCCGACCACGATACTCCGGTTCTTAAACGGTACAAAACTTATAAAAATATGATAATTTATATAATAATACTACTTACACATTTGGATAAAACTTAGTAATTATGACTTGAATTGGTACAATAATGCTCAAAGTGTTATCAATATTAGGGTAAAATGTCATAATAATGATCGACAATTTGTGGCTCATCGATCGATCCATCTTACTTGAGAAGAGAATTCTTCACATCTTACCTTTGCCAGGTGATTTTGGTGATGTAAGGATGGCACATGATTACATTATAAAGTGTGCGGTGTTGGAGATATTAGTTTGGAGGCGTCTAGCGGTACCAAACTTATTCTCGAAAGGTTAAGCATATTCGGATATCGGTTGAATCGATTTCCGTTGGTAGGCGTGTGATGATGGTTATGACAATTTATTTTCACGTGATCGTGGGGAAACTCACAAAAGGGTCTTGATTGTTGCTAGAGTATAAAGTCCTCTACACTTTTCTTGACTCAAGCAAAAGTTATTATTGATATGGCTAATGCGGTGGAGTCATCGATGAGGCGAGTTGTGGCATAAGAGGTTATGTCATATGAGCACGAAAGGTATGGTATCTTGTCAAGAAAAATCTATTATCTTGTTCTAACGGTTTTCATTTGGAGAAGTCGCACATTGTCTTGTAGGGAAGCAAAATAGAGTTTCTTATAAAACTTATCCACCTTCAAGAAAGTTAGAAGTACTTGAGTTGGTACATTACGATGTTTGTGGTCCAATGAAAAAAGGGCGCTTGGTGGTTCCCAATATTTTGTGACATTTATTGATGAACATTCAAGAAAAATTTGGGTCCACACTTTGAAGACAAAGATAAAGTGTTATACATTTTTAAAGCGATTTCAAGTCTCGGTTGAGAGCTGGATAGAGAGTTGAAGTGTATTGAGCAGGACAATGGCGGTGAATACTAACTGAGTGCATTTCATGTTTACTACAAGCGGCGAGGTATCGGACATGAAAGAACTCCGCTAAAACTTTGCGGTTGAATGGCTTGGAGAATGAACAAAACACTAATGGGGAGAGTCGGATGTTTGCTTTCACAAGCTAGATTGCCTAAATCCTTTTGGGGTGAAGCTTTGAGTATAGTGGTGCATGTAATTAATTTGTCTCCATGTATACTTAATGAGGTTCCTCGAGAAGGTATGGTCGGAGTAAAGATGTATCTTACCATTATTTGTGAGTTTTTGTTGTAAGGCTTATGTTCATATTCATAAAGATGAGAGTCTAAGTTTGATGCTTAGACTAAGCGATTGTATTTTCTGGGGTTATGGTCAAGATGAGTTTGGCTACAAACTATATGATCTGTTGATAAGAAAATAATCGAGTCGAGATGTTGTGTTTGCGGGGAATGAGACTTTGCGGGATATTAACAAGAAGAGTTCAACACCTCGATCTAATGATGGTCCATCTACGTCAGGAGATATTTCCTCTACACGCTAGAGAAACATGATGTAGGCGATGTACATGATAATCATCGGTGAGCTTTGATGTAGTTGTTCTCGATCATGTTGATAATGATGCGATTGAGGAACCCGATGCGAGAGGAGAGTTTCACCAATTATTCTAGAAGGTGCGCTTTAGAAGCGTTCTTCCACTAGATACCCCAAAGTTACTTTGTGTTGCTCACATAGTGTGGAGAGCTGAGAGCTTTGATGAAGCCTTGGATGATGAACAAAAGATAAGTGTCTTGATGCTATGAAAGGCGAGATGAAGTCTTTGCATGATAATCACACGCTTTGAGTTGGTGAGACTTCGAAAGGTGAAAGCTTTGAAGAATAAGTGGGTCTTGAAATTAAAGCGAGGCGATGATTCTACACCTCGGTATAAAAGCGAGATTATTGGTCAAAGGTTTTGGTCGGAGAAAGGGCATTGATTTTGGTGAGATCTTCTCTCCGGTTGTGAAGATGTCCTCTATCCGGACTAATCTTGGCTTAGCGACTAGTCTTAATTTAGAGTTGAAGCGAGATGGATGTTATTCTTCATGGTGACCTTGAAGAAGATATCTATATGGAGACAGCCGAGAGGGTTTTCAAGTAAAGGAAAGGAGAATCTTGTGTGCAAGGTGAAGAAGAGTCTTTATGGGTTGAAGCAAGTGCACAGGCGAGTGGTACAAAAAGTTTGAGTGTCACGGGGAGCAAGGCTACCGGAAGACTACTTACGATCACTTCGTGTTTATTAAGCGATTTTGGATGATGATTTTATCATTCTTTTACTCTATGTTGATGGTATCTTTATTGTTGGCGGGAATGATTCAAGGATTGGCAAGTTGAAACGACAATTAAGTAAGTCTTTTGCTAAGAATGACTTAGGCCATGCAAAGCGATTTTGGGGATCTGCATTACTGCGTCCACAGAGAGGCCGGTAAAATTTATTTGTCACGTAGAAAGTACATCAGAAAGTGCTTGAGAGATTTGGCATGAATCTTTGCCAAACGGTCCAACTAGTCCACTTGCATCTCATTTCAAGCTAAGTATCAGCGATGTCCGCTTTCTGAGATGGCGAAAAAGGAAGGAATGAAAGGTTACTTATGCTTGTGATTGGAAGTTTGATGTATGCCATGGTTTGTAGTAGACCCGGACATAGCTTATGCGATTAGTAATATTAGTTGCTTTTCTCTAATCTGGTAGAGAGCATTGGAATCTTGTGAAATGGATTATGAGATACCTCGAAGTACTACTAATTTATGTCTTACTTTCGGTGGTGAAAAACACATGTGTTGGTTGGTTTCAGTTACGATATGGCGAGGAGATGTTGATTCTTGCAAGTCTACTTGAGGATAGTTGATTAAATTTGTAGGGGCGTGTCATGGCAATCAAGATTGCAAAAATGTGTTGCTCTTTCAACTATAGAAGCCGAGTTTATTCACGACAAGCCCAGGCGTGCAAAAGAATTGTTGTGGATGAAAAAGTTTCTCCGAGAATTTGGTTTGAAGCAAGATTAATATGTGTTGCTTTGTGATAACAGTGCTATTCATCTTGGCAAGAATCTGACCTTTCATTCGAGGTCCAAAGATATCGATGTTCGTTGATTAAGTGATGTGTTGGGTATAATTTCTTTGAAACTTAAGAAAGTTTATATAGCGATAATGGCGCATATATGTTGACAAAAGTGTTGACAAATCAAAAGCTTGAAATATGTCATTCTATTGCGGGAATGGCGACTTCCACCACAAAGCAGTGAGAGGAGATTTGTTGAGTAGTCACTATTTTTTTGTCAAACATTTTGTCTAAATAAATGGTCTGCTAAAGTGGTAAGAAAAAGATAGCATGGAGCACAGTATTGTTGAAAATAAATAATAGGCTTGCAATAGTCAACAAACTATTATGGTTTTTCTACTTTGTAATAAATGCTGCCCATCCTTCTTTTAGTATAAATAGAGGCATTTTGCTTCATGGAAAATACACAAGCTGAAAACTAATTATTCAGTAGTAAGGAAATCAGTCGATGTGTAAAAGCATGTAATTAATTAAGCATGTCATGTGGATAACATTAATAAAAAAAAAAGTGATTAAAGTATAATCCCCATGAATAGGAAATTTAGTTTGTGTATGCAACTTTTGATTTTTCCCTGTCTGCCGATTGCTTTCTGACGTGGCTTTGGCGCGTCCTGATGTGGAATGCTTTCACTAATTAACACATATCATTCGAGAAAATGATATGTGTATTCTGTGTTGTGTGTGGCATGTAAGCCGTCTGATTTTGTTTTCGTTGATTAAAGTGATCGATTATTTGTTGTGATGGGTCCCGAGTAAAATATTTGGTGTTGATTGTGTTGTGTAAGATGTTGTGGCGAGAGGTGTAGTGGATGTATCACTCTCTCTATTATTACATAGACAAAAAGTCTCAACTTGGCTTATGGCTGATCCGTCAACTACCTTATTTTCACCAAACATTCATACATGCATTACCAAGCCATCAATTTCAATATTTATGATTGGTGTTTTTGTTTACATGTAGAGTCTATGTCATCCATAAAATTTTCTAATAATTGTATTCTGGCAAAATAGGATTCTGTCATGGCCAATTCTAAAATTTATGTACATGCATAGCTAAATTATAATGTGGCGAGCTTTTCATTTGTTACTTAAGAGGTCCATGCATCAACGACGAAACTTCCACATGCAATCCACTCGATTGTAGATCGGATAAATGGTTCGATTAGAATTACCGTCGCTAAAAATGTAATGTAATAAAAGAAATTCCAGGTTAGGCGGTAATTATGTCAAAAATTTCCGAGTCAAAACCGGGTTGAATGAGTAATTAGGTCGATAATTGTTTTTTTAATTTATCAAAAGCAGCGTCGTTTTACGTATTTTTAAGTTGGTGAGTCATGTGACCGGGTCACGTGAATCCTTCCTTGAATTAATCCACTCCTCATATATATATATATATATATATATATATATATATATATATATATATATAGAAATCTACGATCAGGTCAATCTACAAAACAATTTGGATCATCAGGTTTGCCGTTGGATCAAGTTTAAAATAATTTTACCGTTTGATGCATTTAATTACACCATAACATATTGTGTACCCTTCAAAATATGTTCAAGTAAATCATTTATTTCCCAATTTCATCTTAACATGTAAACAAAATTTTCATTTTCAAAATTCTCAATTTCTCTGTTAATCATTCATCTTTCTTCACTAAAATCCATTCTTCTTCCTCGTTTTCCCAATTTAGAGTGTTTAAGGTGCCTTACGGTCCAAAAAAAAAACCCAAAGAAAGCAATCCAAAGCTACCGAGCAAAAATAAGTTTCAATTCAAAATTAGTATTTTTTTACGGATCAATTCAGTTTTCGGTAATAGAAAAAACAATCTTAAAAACAGCAGCCCCAATTCTTCAAAGGAAAAAAAAAAAAAAAAAAAAAAAAAAAAAAAACAACAACAACAACAGGCCCAGTCTCAATCACAAAAAAAAAAAAAAAAAAAAACAAAAAACAAAACCAAAAACAAATTCAAGGAGCAGAGGCAAAACGCCAATCCCCTATTGGATCAGGATTAAGCTTCGACTAATAAACAAAAAAATTTCAAATTTTCACGGCAATCCGTTAAATTTTATTTTTACATCACAATTTTATTTTTCCGTTCTAGTTTACGCACCATGGATGGCGACCGGGTGGAGGAGGAGAATTCACGAACAACCTTGAAGAACTCCTTTTTTTGACAAGAACGATCGACAAGGTGTTTTCTAAAAGGAAGAAAATTATTGCCATATAGTTAATTTTTTTAATAAATAATTTACGGTTTAGCAAGTTAAATGATTGATTAGGTGTGTTATTATACACATTAACTATGATATATTAAAAAAATGATCAAGCGTACATAATTATTTGTATTTTTTAACGGTGAAGATTAAAAAAAGCAGACTGATTAAAGCTGGGCGGCAAGTCATCTCATATATATATATATAAATTGTTTTATTCTATTGGTTTTACTATTTATTAGTCGGTCTTGATACATGGGTCTATTATGTATGTATAGTGTCCTTATATTTCTACTAATTATGCATATGCCATTCTTAAAGCTTGTCAATATTTTTAAATATTCTGCACTCGCATGTCCCGTATTCATGTATCTATACGTGTGTATTTCATAAATATACTATACATATCTTGTTTTATCTTTTCATAGTGCTGAAATATCCATGCATGATACTATTGTTCCCGTTCAAATGCAGCTGGACTGTGCCTCTTCATTTTGTTGTGCAGGACTTTAATTGTTTCATTTCTAATATATGAGGGGACAAAAAACCAATATATATACTATTGTTCCCGATTTCAATGTATGGAATCAGCCCTGTTGGGGTTCTTTCCGGTGTTTCATATGTTGGGGCGCTTGTTAGTGTACTAATTTACGTATTTATTGAGGCTTTTTAAAGGACTGCAGTGGCTCTTTTAAGGCGTGTTAGCTATAACGGCGTAAATTCAGGAGGCGTTCAATAAAACGCCTCAAAATCAACTTTTGGATGGCGTTTTACTGTGTCCTAAACAATGGTTTCCTTGTAGTGATATATTTGTCAATCTCTGGTGGCTTAAAGCTTCAATAATCCGATTAGAAGCCTTTTAGATTTTGAATCTATTGATGATACAGATACAATTACTGTTGATTGTTCAAAGACTACTCCGATTGCAGAAGTTTATGATACCGAACATAAATACTTGTCTGGCGGCGCCCAAGAAAGGATATTGAAGATAGCAATTCTCAGAAAAAGTAAAATACTATTAACTTTTTTTAGGAAGGGTTATTTGGGCTACTTAATTTAATTTTGTCCCCAGTGTCAAGGATCTTATAATTGTCCAAAGTGCTAAATTAAGTGTAAAATTATTCTTTTTGGGACAGTAAACAATAGATTCTATTAGTTATGAAATACAATATCATCTAAAATTGTGGCTTTTCATACCACTTTTTCCAAAAAATAATCTTTTCATGTCATTACTTACTCTTTTAGGAGTCTCATGTCATTAGTACTTAAAAGTTTGATCCGCGATCGTTGTGTTTGAGATTATCTTTTCATTAGTTGAAGCTCGATACCATGTTAGAATGGTATATCAATCAAGAAAACAAGAAAAGTGGAGAAGAAGAAGAAGGCTCTTGCATTATCAAGCAAAAATATGTTGAAGCACAGAGTTTAGGTTACAAAGAGAAACATATATAGCCATAATAAGATCAATGCTTACCGTTGTCTTAAAACCAATTGGTGTTATTAAATGTCTTCTTATATTTCCTTATATCACTTTGCTTAAGTGTGTGCCTATAAAGAGGAGAGAGACCCAACACTTGACTTGTTTTTTTGTTTGGAAGTGTAGGCCTAAGTGTGTGCCTATAAAGAGAGATAGACCCAACACTTGACCTTTTTTTTTTTTTTGGAAGTGTAGGCCTATAAGAAAAAGAGGGAGAGAGACCCAACACTTGACTTATTTTTTTGTTTGGAAGTGTCTTTGGAAATGGGGCTTGAACTGGGATCTCTGCACCGATCTGTAATAGGATCAATGACTTATCGTTGTATTAAAAACCAATTGGTGTTAGTAAATGTGCTATTATATTTCCTTATATCAAGTCAAAAGTCACAAAGACTAATTAACATGCTCTTATGGCGGGCAATGCCCATACCCTAGCGGTTTCCACAAGGGTCTACCCGGGCTCCCGAGTGGGTAGACCGGGTTCGATCACCCTCCCCGTAGATTTAGTAATTCTTTAGTCAAAGTGGAAAAAAAAAAATGCTCTTATGGAAATTCAAATACAAAATTTCTAATATAATATATATGCTAAAAAGCACATTTAATTATTCAGTACCAAGAAAATGATAAATCTTATAAACGACTTACTGTTGTCAAACTTTGAAGCTTTATTTGAATCATCAGCATGTGGCAAAAGTGTCCTGATTTCATACCCAACTTTACAGTCATAAGAAAAGTGGTAGTTGAACATGGGGATAATCTGAGTCATGTGGATTACATTAAAAAAAATATGATTAAAGTATAATCTGAGCCAATTGTATGAATCTTTCATGATTCCCCATGAATAGGAAATTTGGTTTGTGTATGCATCTTTTTATTTTTTCTGTCTAGTGATTGCTTTTTGACGTGGTTTTGGCGCATCCTGATGTGGAAAAAGTATTACATTACAGTGATTTGATTACACAGACAAAAAGTATGTACTTGGCTCTATAGCTGAACATTCAAACGTGCATAGCTAATTTATATGGGTGAGCTTGCTTTTCATATGTTACTTTATTGGTCCACCAACGAAACTTCCACATGCAATCCACTCACACACACACACACATATCTCTCTCTCTCTCTCTCTCTCTCTCTCTATATATATATATATATATATACCATTAACGAGTAATCCTAATGTAGGCGGATTTACCGTTTTCTTTCTTTTTCCATGAGTTTCTGTCAAAACTCATATAACCGGTAGCATGTTCTATATCCAGTACATAGATTGACTTAATACACTATGACGATGATCGGACTAACCATTGTCACGTGTCATTAATGGAAAGGCTACACAATAAATAAAGAAAGAAAAAGTAACAACGTTAAAGGCTAAGTGCCTCACAATTGGTTATAGAGCAGGACCGGAACCTCGGTGGGAGGTCGACACATCCTCGATCGGACCACGCGCAGGTTGGTTCGGTCATATCGAGTCGAGTAGTGCGACTAAGGTCGAGGCGACTGAGGAGCTCACAGCGGGTGGCGAGCGCTTTCCTTATCCGATATTTAACGCGTTCATATATTATAGGATAAACATGGAAAGAATCTTATGTTATAATGACAACGATACTATCATTTAAGCGTATTCATATATAATTATCCTAAATCAAAGTTGATTGAAGCTAATCATTAGGGGTGAGAATACCGAATCCTTGTTGGACAAGAAAAGGGCGAGACATCCTTTATATAAGCGATCCTTGAGGAACTACGAGAGCGTGATTAGCGAATCGTAGGCAATTTGAGAAAATAACCAGGCTCAACCTAAAAACACTCACAAACACAACCTCTTTATTAGTTGACCAAAGTAATTCGTCCACGAAATTGATATTAGGCGATATCGGCATCGTCACACTTGCTAAATAAAATCATGGTAGGATAAGCGACCATCAAATTTTCTAAGATTTGTTTTGATGTATTATCGTATGATTAAACTAAACTTGTATATATTATCTATTTTGATATATCCATTTATAACAAACTACTTTTGCCAACAGATGAACTAAGAACTGAAAGTGACTTTGGTACTTACTCAAATCCTTGTGGGAAACCTTCTACTCACCGGAATACTGCGATTAACCTAGTACACTTGTTAATAAAAGCGTGATCATTATCACACAATCATTCACCCTCATTTGGTTGTTACCCTCAATTGCGATCCTATATTGTGGGCTATTTGACTGGACTAGAAAAAGCATCTCTTTTAGGGTTTCTAATGTTACTACACATGGAATTATTTTTAGTCATGTGGAATTTGGATTTATTGGCACATTATTTTCAGTTTCAGCAATCACAAATGTGTTTTTAACGAGGATGATAATTTTCCGAATGATGTTTTGTGAAGTGGGTGCATCCTCAAAATCTTACGGTTATGCATTTTTGGAAGGCGTTGTTCGTGATCGTAGTTGCATTTTGTTTTTTCCTTTGGCATGGCATTGGGGTTGGATGATGTGATTGAGGCGGAGGCAAACATTTGTTGTGTAGGATTCGTTTATGCGTTGAGGTTGGTATTGATGAGGTAGAGCTGGAGACTGACTCACAACTTTTGTCTCATATTGCTCATCATTGATAATCAGTGTGGTGACCTCTTACGCATAAAATAGAGAAGATTAGATAGCTGATGATCGAGGCGTGTTTTGATGTTCTTGACCAACACCTACAGTGGGAAATAGGGTGTGTCGAATGCTTTCACATATTTGTTCGTCTCTTCCTTACTGATTTTTACTAATGATGGTACATGTTATGACGGATCGATCAAGTGATGGTGATTATGAGTAGAGATAAAAAATTTAACAAGTAACAAACAAGAAGGACCGCAGATTTAACGTGGTTTCCGGCAATGTGCCGACTACTCCCACGGACAAGCGAGGATATTTTATTATCACGAAAGTTACATCACAAGTTACAATTAATCTGGATGGTATTTATAGCCTTGGGAATCAAACACTAACCGACTTAACAGTCAAACCAGATAATGGCGAAATACCCGAGTAACTCAGCAAAAACACGAAAACATCGGCGAGACATGTTCCCCAAGTCTGTTGTGCATCAGCAGACTTGTCTTCAGTAGACTTGTCATCAGCAGGTTGATCAACCCTGCTGAACTTGCCCCAGCTGAACACCAAATTTCTGCAGATGCTACATACATTCTTGACGAACATGTTTCCATACGGACTCGATAGCAATAAGTCACCATTACAAATCTCCACCTTGACTTCAACTTCATACAAAGCGACCGGATGCGACGACCAAGTGCCAAAAATCCTCTTTGACTTGATTTGAATATCTCGGCGGACCCCGTCCTCATCGAGTATTCTGAATCTGATTCAACGACTTTGGATATATAGAAAGTCCAGGAACAACTGAAACTTGCCCTTTGGGACTGGTTTAGTGAACATATCAGCAGGATTAACATCATCGATGATCTTCTCCACTTTGAACCTCCTCTCATTCCTTAGAAAATGGTACCTAACATCAATGTGCTTGGTTCTCTCATGATGAACACGATCCTTAGCCAAACATATTGCACTAAAGGCGTCACAATACACCCAGGCTTGATCTTGATGCAAACTCGGATCATTGACTAGCCACTTTCAGCAGTTGCTTCCTTTGTTTATTACAGCCGGTGTCATATACTCTGCTTTAGTATTAGATAATGTCAATGTACCCTATAAAGTTACCTTCCAACTTACAACAGAACCACCCAAAGTAAACACATACCCAGTCATAGATCTCCTGCTGTCCACATCAGCAGCATAATCAGAATCACAGTGCCCTGTGACAAAATATTGAGTACCACCTCCATAAATGAGTCCAATATATGATGTACCCCTAAGGTACCTGATATCCTTTTCACTATTTTCCAGTGTTCCTTTCCAGGTTGAGCCATAAACTTGCTGACAACACTGACTGTCTGAGCCAAATCAGGCCTAGAGCAAACCATGACATACATTAAGCTGCCCACTGCACTAGCATATGGAACCCTGGACATGTATTCTTCCTCTTCAGCTGATTGTGGATCAAACACAATAGGAAGATGTAGATTTGGTACCAAAGGAGTATCTATAGGTTTGGCTGCTGACATGCCAAACTTGGATAATATCTTTTCAATATACCCTTTCCGAGATAAGAATAGCTTCCATTGCTTCATATCTCTATAGATCTCCATCCCGAATTTTCCTTGCATTCCCCAAATCCTTCATCTTAAATTCGACCTTGGCGAGATTCTTGGATCTTGAATATCGGACTTGTTTCTATGACTATCGACATATCATCCACATCTGAGGACCGGATAGATGATTGAACCATCCTTCAACTTGTTGTTATAAACACAACAATCATATGGACCCTGCTATAACCACTAGTGAATCATATAGCTGTCAAACTTCTTATAACACTGTCTTGGGGAATGCTTAAGTCCATATAAGGACTTCTTCAACTTGCAAACATACCCTTCATTGCCAGGAACTTGGAAACCCTGCAGGTGAGTCATATAAATCTCTTTATCTACATCTCCATATAGAAAGCGATCTTCACATCAATTGCTCAAGTTCATGATTACGATGTGCTCTTTATTGCTACTAGCGACACCACTGATGGAAGTATGTCGACCACTCGAGAAAATATCTCTTCATAGTCTACCCCTCCTTTTGACTAAACTCTCTTGCAACCAAGCGTGCCTTAAATCGACACCTACTGTAGATGTCATTCCTTCATTTTTCTTGAAGATCTATTTGCGGTGACCACCCTCTATCTTGTAGTTGTTTGACCGGATCCCAGTCTCGTTCTTAAAGTGACTCCATTTCTTCTCTCATAGCAACAAGCCATTAAGATACCTCACAACATGTCACAACTTCCACTGTAAGTGTTAGGTTCAACATCATCCACTTCTTGACTACACATAGTGCATATCTAACCATATCCTCCTCGATCCCATATCTTCTTGGAAGTGCGATATTGGTCCTCCCAACTCGATGAAAGCTATACCTGTGACCAACATCAATTTGTTTGAGTATCTTGAACCTTGTTCGTGGATAGCTTGGATCGATTCTAGATCGGCTAAGTGTTGACTATCCCACGATGAGTCTTTTGATTGATGAGCTACTGCTTGAAGCTCCACTGTTTGTCAACCTTACATGTATCGAGATCAATTTGAGATTCGAGATGTGGCCCTCACGAGATAAGTTAAGCATAGAGTTTTCATCAATGACTACACTCTTCTTTGAGTATAACCCTATTTTCGGTGATGACTAAATTCTATACCCTTTAACTCCATCTCCATATACAACAAAACCCCCTTCTTGGCCCTAGGTTCCAATTTACCCTCACTGACATGGTAGTAGACAGTGCTTTCCAAAACCCTAAGTACAGAGTAGTCTGCCGACTTTCCTGACCAAACCTCAAGTTGTGTTTGGAGTTAGATCCCAGTGTGAGGCCCCCTATTGATTAAGTAGCAGGCTATATTGACAGCCTCTGCCCAAAATCTCCTTGCTAGACCAGAATTAGAGAGCATGCACCTTGCCTTCTCCAGAAGAGTTTGATTCATTCTTTCTACAACACCATTCTGCTGTGGAGTATCTCTGGAAGTATGGTGCCTAGCAATGCCTTCATTCTTGCAAAATTCATCAAACGCTGACCAACAAAATTCCAGTCCATTGTCAGGTCTAAGTCTTTTGATCTTCCTCCTTGTCTGATTCTCAACCAAAGCCTTCCACTGCTTGAAGTGCTTGAATGGTTCACTCTTGTGCCTCATCATGACTACCCAAACCATCCTTGAATAATTATCTATAAAGGACACAAAATACTTGTGACCACCCAATGACTCCACATTGAAGGCCCCCATCAATCAGAATAGGCATAATCAAGAGTCCTTTTTGTGATGTGAGTTGCTTTTGGGAACTTGCTCGTATGTAGCTTCCCAAACACACAGTGTTCACAAAATTCCAACTCATTGACCTTGTTCCCCCCCAAGTAGCTCATACTTAGACAAAATTTGCATCCCCACTTTCACTATATGACCCGATCTCATATGCCACAACTTGGTCAAGCTGTGGTGGTGAACCTCGATGATGCAACGGCGGAGAACCGGATCTGATGAGACCACTTGTAATATAATATAATGTCCCTGCTGATACCACTTTAGAATCACTCTTTGAACCACTTATGAACGTTCACCACTCCACATTCACCCTTGAACTTGAACCATTTGCTGTCCAATAGACTAAGTGATATCAAATTCTTGGTCATTTATAGAACATGCCTAATCTCATTCGGTGTGCAAAATTTACCATCATGTTTCCTCACTGAGCAGATCCAATCCCAACTATTTTGCGAGATCTTGTTGTTAGCCATAGCAATATGGCCTCCATCCACCTATTTGATAAGTTGAAAACCACTCCTTGTTTGGACACACATGATAAGATGCCTAGTGTCTAGAATCCACACATCCTGTGACCTCTTGACTCTGGCTGTTAATGCGGATCTTCTTCAGAGTTGGTGTCTTGTTCTGCCAAAGCAATTGTACCCTGTGAGTACCCTGCTGATTCTTTCTTTTTGGACATTCATTTTCCAATGTACCTACTCCTTGTAGTAATTGCAGACATCCTTAGCTTTAGGACCCTTGGAATTCTTTTTGAATTTCTTCTTTCCAGAATTTCCTGACCCCCTGCTGACTCCACTAGCCACCAATCCAGCAGACTGAGTGTCTGTCCTAAAACCAGATGCCTTATTGCGTAACTCTCGAGCATGGTGTGATGACCTTACATCCTCCAATGATACCGAGTCCTTCCCAACAATAAAAGACTACACAAAGTTCACATATAATGCAGGCAATGACACAAGTAGAATCAATGCAGCATCCTTATCTTAAATATTCACATCAATATTCCTTAAATCAAGCAATATTGTGTTCAGCTGGTCTAGGTGATACCTTAGTTGAGTGCCCTCATTGATCGCATGTAAGTCACTAACGTTGATATTACTAGCAAGAATACTAGGTACATCATAGTATAGTAAATACGATTCAAGGTCGATCCCACATAGACAATGCAACTTTAAGTATAAACGAATCTAACCTAATTAATAAGCAACATAGAGGCAGTCATGGACCAACAATAAACATAAAAGAAACACGGTATTTCTCCCCCTCTTCTCACCGATCTACTAACTTGGATTAGTTAATCGTTACGTTTACTTCTCCATATAATTTCCTTAAATTAATCAAGTGAGTTTTTGATTTAATTATCAGCTACGGGTGCAACTTCTAACCCTATCTACTTCGACAATGGTAGTAGACAATCTATAAGCAAGCTACCCTCCTTAATTGGTCCGTAATAGCCCATAAGCATAAAGAACTAGAATTGCGATATCGGCGCTAACTTCATACACGCGAACCACGCTGAGACAACTATCGACATTGATCGGCCGTTCACAGGGTCCATTCAAGACTATGTCCAAACATAGCGCTTGATGTTAAGTATTTCATGCTAGTTTACGATAACAATAAGCAGATTGGCCAGATCTAACCTACTGTTAATTAAACCTATCTATCAACATAGATATAGTGAATCCCAGTTTTAGGTTTTCTAATTATTGCCTCAGTAAATCGGTATAGACCACGGATTTACCGGGGTCAGATTCTCCTATCCCTGGATCTACATCGCTCAATTACGATTAATCTATGTAAATCATGGTGTCTTTAAACATGCATATTAACTAAAACTCATAAATACGAACATATCTACCATATTGAACAAAAAAGGAACGTTCAAAGCTTCATACCTTCAACAATGGAGATCTAGCTCGATCTACTCAAGCTAGAGATGGTAGAAAGGAGAAAACAAAAATAACTCCTCAAAAGCTTGGAATAACTTTATTTCATCAAAATTGTATAATGTAATTAAAGATTCACTAATAAGATATATGTGCTTATACAATAATCATTAATGCGGCCTTATATGGATAGAATGACCGACTTATGACTCTCACAAAACCCTAACCGACATAGTAGGCGGCATAATCGATTTAAGTGTCCAACAAGCCCTCGATTAATCGGGCTGGACCTCGATGCATCGAGCCAAATTTTCTTCTTTTTCTTTATGAGACTTCTTCTTGGACTTCGTTTACTAGGCCCAACATGCTCCTTTTGGTCGGATCATTTCTCAATGCTCAGTTCGGTACATCCTATAAAACACATAAAATGAGACAAAACAGTACCAAATCTTTCAGGAAAATAGCATAGATGCAGAATTACGATACTAGAAACATACACATAGCATTTAACACATATTCCACATAATAATGAGCCTATCTATCCTCTCTTGAGCAGAATTCGGGGTGAATAAGGGTATAATTATTGGTACCATTTAGGGCATTATCAATTACTCTCCACTTAGATTTTGATCATCCCGAGCAAAAAGGCGAAAAGAAAACAACATCCTGATCAGTACACAAGTTAATTAAAAACAACTACGCTTCACAAAGTCAAGATCAAGATCATACCACTCATATCCATTAGTAACGCATTAAACACTATTCACATCATGAGCCAATGTGTGTGTGCAAGAAATTTCACAACCGCTTAGTAATGCAGACAATCTCACATTCGTCAACCCGTGGTCGAACTAACGAGTCTCGAACATGTTATTTACTATTCAATTTAGCGGGCAAGGCGGATCGAAGCGAGCATATATTACTCTTAGGCTCACGTTTATCGGTCACATGCAAAAGTCATCGTTTCACGCTCCAACGACTCAAATTTTGCCAAAGAGATTATAGATGTATATATTTCAATGCACTTCTCTCTCTTGGCGGGTGAACTCTCATTGATTTATCTATCCTCATGGCCCTCTCTCGATAAACTACGAATCAAAATTCCTTTTCCTTTATAAGCATTGATGAAACATAATTCGGGATGAAGCCGAGGGTCAACTCTAGTCAAAGAAATATGCTATCATTTGCACACCAGGAAAGTGAGTTATACGTGCTTAAAATGGTGGCTCATGTGAGATGTGCGCTTAATCATACTTTACTTCAAAAGTGGACACTTACTTTTACTCGTACAAAGTGAAACAAAGATTGAAGTCAATTAATTCGAAAAGATCAAAGATATCATATTTTTTCAAAATTCTGTCTAAATGAATCAAAGTCTAGGTGGTGAATCATGCATCAAAGAGAATCAAGGTAATCACGCAATTCATGGAATATAATGATAAGAAGCTAAGTGACGTTCTAACCCCCCACTTAAACAAAACATTGTCCTCAATGTGTAAGATGAAAAAGGGAAAATGAAAAGGAACTTAGCTTCCGTTAAATGTGGAGCCAAAGAAGAAGTGGATCGTCTCGTAAATCATCGGGCTCATGTAAGTTATCTTTGAAGAATCTACGTTAAGTACCTCAAACAAATCAAGAATAAAAGAGGTGACAAGAAACCGTATAATAAAATGGCGGCAGTAAAAGAGAAAAGAAATAACTCCAAACAATTTAAGCCGTCAAAATCATTATATCATTAAATTCTGGTACATCAACTAGATAGGAAAGAAAAAATAAAAATAATACTAAGAAAATGGAAAATAACAACAATGAAAAGAAAGAAAAAAACTAATCCTCATCAGAATAACTCTCCCAGTCATCTCTAGGCTTAAAACCGGGAGGTGGTGCAGAACTTAAGGAAGCAGTTGTAGAAGAGGATGCTCTATGACGTGGGGAAGTCCTAGGTGGTGGGGTAGCAGGAGGAACTCCTAGAAAGTCTATAATTCTGTCTATCTTGTGATGCAGACTCGCAATTTCTCTCAAGTGCTCCTCTAGCAAGGCTCTCTGAGTCCGAGGTGCTCCAAGGACCGGAGTACGCTCTCTCTACTCTATGTCCAACCCGTCTTTGCCCTCGTGAAACTGACTGTGAACTAATCATCGACTCAGGGTCTTCCCACTCATCACTAACCAGAACTTTGACCTCGTCCTCCAAAGCGAACATGTCAATCATTGGTCCATACGGCAACTACTCACGCTCAGATATGGCAGCAAGCTCATGAATACGGCTGTGCATCAAGAGACTGATGTTGACTGGAGATCCCTGCTCCAGATGGAACATCAACTCTGCCCTCTTCGGTGTGACAGATGCGGTGTGATTAGTTGGCAGAAATCGAGCACAGACAAACCTATTGACCACCTTTCTATCATAGGATAACTCATTCTCTAGGAAGATGGTGGGGGCTCCCATAGGGTTGTGCTTCCATTGCATCCCAAATAATTCAGCTATCATATCCATCCTCTCAAGATCTTGATATTGCTCGAGGATGTGTACTCAATCCGGACCCACGGTGGATTGTGAACCACAAAAAGAGCATTGATCCACTCAATAGAAAAATCAATCTTAACCCCATGGACCATATCAAATGTAACTCTGGGATTATGTGAAAAATAGCGTAAAATTCCCTTACCACCATGGCGTTAATTAGGTAGCCGGTTGCCTCTGCCATATCTAAAATATCTTGCTCTTCAAAGGCTCATGGCAAGATCGATCCATGTCGTCCAACTCATGCCCCGTTCTCGAGCAGCGGTGGTAGTCCGTTCAATGCCCTCGGAGCGACTAAGTAGATTTCTAATGAATGGAATTGCTCAACACCATCTACCATGGGGTTAGGATCTCCATAGATACTCTGATACCCACTGGGATGAAGGACTGATCGGCTACGCTTTGGGCCTATTCTGGATTATAACAAGACCTAAAAATGATGCTGATTCTGGAAAAATGGCCCTCGGTAAATCGGCAGTGAGGCTCGATTTACTGGCTTGGATATTTCTGAATTTTGGCTGAGATAGTGCCTCTGGTAATCGAAGACGAAGAACTGCAGAACTTCACTAGCACAACAGCAGGGTGGAGAGAATGGTATGGTTGATGTTTTTGTTGGTAAAAATGGAAGAAAGGTTTGATTTTGATGAAGATGGGGTGGTGATAATGGTGGTGATGGTGGTCGGATTTTGGAAGAATGAGAAATGGAAGAATGTTTGGTGATTGAAGGAGAAGATAGTAGATGAGAATGATGATAATGGTGGTGAAATGGTGGTTTAAATAGGAAAAATGAGTAGAAGATGGAAGGATTTAGTGAGATAGTGGGTAGAGGAGTAATTAGGGTGAGGGATTTGAGGGGGTGATTGATGAGATTGATGTAGTTATGGTGGAGTGTGAGAAAAGATGAATTTTTTTGAAAATTGGGAAAAATGGGACGGTTTCTGCTGACTGGTGGTGTCTGATGCAATGTGTGTCCTCCACGTGTCTCTAAAAATTTAGCCTTTCAATCTGACGTTCAGAAAACTGAAAATCCTGGCTCGGTAAATTGGAGGTAGCTCTCGATTTATCGAGGCTTCTTTTCCCAGGTTTCTATGTACTCCTTATCTGCACACTTTACTCAACCTCTCTGCTCAATTCTGACCTCAAATGGACTAGTCTCTTACTCCTTTTGTTGCTATTTCTGACTCAATCCTAACCTACTTCACTAAAATCCACAACGAGTAAAAAAAAACCTTCCCAACAACCATCGGTTTCAAGCCTAAGGGTGCGGTAGGATGAAAAAAAGCTCGTTCCTTCATCCAGCTACTTTTATTCATTCCTAATCTACCTAAGGGTCTAAGAAAATAGTTCTGATTTTATAGTCATCGGCTCGACTTTCTTCAAATTTTCGATCATTCAGGGGTTGGAGCTTTAACTCGCCAAACCTTTGCTCCAGAGGTTTGTATCTTCACAGAACATTTTTGAGTTCTCTTCCTAGCACGCCTCTCTCTCTCTCTCAGCTTGCGTACTAGGTCTGCCTCTGCGTCGAGATTTGACCGTGATGCCCAAGGATTCCATAATTCCTACTTTAGGCTCAAATTGTTCACTACGCAATACGGAAGGACTAGCTTCCGTGAGCGTCTTGTTGTGGTCCTTCTCTTCTCTTTCTCTAAGAATTAACCTCATGAATTCTGCTCAGCGATTCTACTACAACCTCTCGATGCTTATGCCCTTCTTTTTCTATCTCCATAATTTCCACCTTTCCTGAATCATACGTCATCTTGCAACTTTCCGTCCTATTATCTAGGGGCTCTCAGATTTTGAAAGATACTGCGTCATTATTCAACCTCAAAGTAATCTTCCCATTATCAAAATCCATGACTGCCCTGCTAGTAGTTAAGAAAGGTCTTCCTAACATAACTGGGGCACTTGGGTCCTTTGGTACGTCTATAACCGTAAAATCAATTGGAAAAATGAACCCTCCTGCCTTAATCATGCACTTCCTTAGCAGACCGGTAGGCATATCTCAAGTCCTATCGGCGAAAGTCATGGTTTGAGTTTGATTCATAACGACCGAGCTTAATCTTACGGAAGAGGGAAAAAAGGTAGAATGTTGCAACTAGATCCAGTCGCGAGACCTAATCCTCTTGATATACTATTGGCCAAATCGGGAGTCGAGCGTGCGGTGTCTCCCCAACTTCACCCACGGTGTATGCAGTGCAGGTAATCCTCGGGCTCGAGAAAACCGAGTGTCGGGATCTTCTGCAGGATCATCAGAATCATAGTCTGAAGACGATATTTCAATTAACTCTAAAGGGAACTCACCTGGACGATACTTGTTATACTTCTTCAAGTTCTCTTCAGGCTCTTTCTTGATTGCTTTCTTCTCTTTTTCCACCCACTTCTTATCTGCTTCATATTGCTCTCTGGCTGTGGATCCAGGATACATAGAAATTGGTGTGATGTTCAATATTGTCCGAGGCATATTTCTTGACATGTTTGCTCTTCTTCAACTCTGGTTTGATCGAATCTTTGAAGTGTCACGATCTTTACTGCGAAAGACAACATAAAACAAAGCGTTAGCAACTTCCGCTTGATTGGGTATGATCCCAACTATTGCGGACCTCTTAACTAAAATCAGCGAGGATTAACACAAAAAAACTAAAATTTGTTCGAATTCGATTTTCTAGGCCTCGGTAAATCGGGGGTTTACCCTCGATGGATCAAGCCTAGAATTTCTTATTACGGCGGATATCAGTCTGAGTTTGATCGAGCGACTCAGGACTCAAAATAAAATAAAATAAAATAAAATAAAAACGACTTTTATCAGAATTCAAACGTTTATCTTTAAAATTGGCCATTAGCCCCGGCAACGGTGCCAAAAATCTTAATCGCGTATAAGTCACTAACGTCAATATTACTAGCAAGAATACTATGTGCATCGTAGCATAGTAAATGCGAGTCACGGTCGATCCCACAGAGACAATGCAACTTTAAGTATAAACGATACTAACTTAATTAAAAAGCAACATAGAGGCGGTCATGGACCAACAATAAACATAAAAGAAACATGGTATTTCTCCCCCTGTTCTCACCGATCTACTACCTTGGATTAGTTGATCGTTATGTTTACTTCCCCGCATAATTTTCTTAAATTAATCGCGAGAGTATTTGATTTAATTATCAGTTATGGGTGCAACTCTTAACCCTATCTATTCCGACAATGGTAGTAGACAATCTATAAGAAAGCTACCTGATGGGAGTCAAATTGTAGTGTTTTTATTATATGAGATTACCTCCTTTTACGAGTTATTCATGGTTATTTTGGGCTATTATGGGTAGTATATGAACGATATTCACTTATATGCATGTTTCGAGACTAAAGGCATTTTCATCCTAAAAACTCGGTTTTATGTGGATTTCGTTACGTTTCTGTCAATGTATATTATGCCTTGGTGTTCCTGTCTTTGTTTTCAGGCATAGATTGATGTATAAGGTCGAGAATAAGGAAGAGAGTCTCGAGAAAGAACGAGATTTGGGGCCAAGGAGGAGAAAAGAGTGAAGAATCATTGATGAAATCTGAACCAGTCACTTCAGGGGCATTTTGGCCACACCTGGAGACACATTCAGGAAGAGTTGTCTGCATTAAAGTTGTAGATAATTGAACGAGCTTTCCAACGCATCTTGAATCGTTCAAATCGGAGCTCTACACAAGAAGTTATTGCTGATATACTGAAGACATGATCCAAACGAGCGTTTACGGAGCAAATTTACATACAGCGAGTTGGCTTTTCTGGCGAACGGGCGTTTGCCTTGCCACAAACGCCCGTTCGCGGTCGGGATGCGGCAAAAACCTATAAAAACCCTTTTTTTGGGTCCCATATTATATCTATTTAGTACTTAGACGTTTTAGGGTTTCTTAGGGGCGATTTTAGGGCGGTTTTTGAGTAGTTTAAACAGCCTTTGATCCCTATATTCTATAGATTAATTCCATTGATTCTACATACTTTTTATTAGATTAAATTTCTGTTTCAACACCAAAGATTTTACTTTTAGCGCAGTACCTTTACTCAATATTCAAGGTTTGATTTTTATGATGATTATGCTTTCGTTTATTATTGTTCTTAGTATAATTTCCTTTAATTACTTCGTTGTTAGTATGTTTATGAGTAGCTAAAGTAGTTGTGTGGCGAATTATGTGAAAGCGGGTGAAAATCCCAAAGGGGATGAGATGGGAGTTGTGTAGCGCTTAATTAAGCGTTTGTATGATGAATTCATGTTCTAAAACTTGTTTTGATTGTTTTAATAGCTTTGAATGAGATTGACAACCTTGTTCACTGTTACACACACATCGAGGTTATATATGTATTTTGCGGCGAGGTGTGGGATACGGGTATTAGAATCACTAGACATAGCCATGATTGTTAGATTGACAACCTAGCTAGACGTTAGGACTATGCCTATGTGAGGTTCTTATCGAGTTCCCAGCGGCTCATTATTGCAGTGGATATGTTAGGCGAGTTAGCTTTCTAAAGGAGGGTTAATAAGCCTAGTATAAGGGGTTAAGCGAGAGTTGTTCAGACCTTAACGCAAGAATAAGGAGGTTACACCCGTGGATGTCATATAAACTGAATTGGATAGGTAGGTCGGTTAAGACACACTCCTTGTCAAGTCTTTCTTGTGGGGTAAAAGTAACCTGTTGGATCGTAGTTCGGCTATGCCTTTTAATCACCTAGATAGATCCATTAGAATAATATGTATTTTCTGCGTTAGCTATAATACTTTTCACTTAATATTGACCTTAACCAAGTTTAGAAGTCGACTTTGGTACTTCACTATTATTCCCTATGGATTCGACCTTGAAACCACTATACTACCGTTGACCCGATACTCTGTCGGTTAAGGTTAGCAGTTAAGTATTTTGCTATCAAGAATTTTGGCGCCATTGCCGGGAATCGAACCCGGGTCACCCGCGTGACAGGCGGGAAGAACATGCATGTGCAATAGAGGTGGTTAAGGATGATGAGGTGCTCATTGAAGGAGTTCAGGCAGAGAGTGAGACTGAGGATCCAATTTGCTATAATGAGGTGTCGACCGAAAGATAGAGCATGAAAAAAGTTTGTACATATAAGGTGAATAAGGCGTGAGAGAGAGAGCAAGGCAAAGCGAGTTGGAAGCTATGAGAAGAGAGTTAGCTACTTTTAAGAGAGACCTCGAGATGGAAAAGGAGGTAGAGAAAGCCGATAGTGAAGAGGTTCAGGTGGAGAGTGAGGTTGATGATTCGGGTTACCATGATGAGCTATCGGACCCAGAGAAGCAAGAGCTTGAGTTGGGATCACCCACTTCTCCATCACTCCCGGTTGAAGAGATGAAAGTTGATACTTTGGTGGAGTGTGCAGGGGAACCGACCATTGTTATGAGTGAACAAGAAGTCTTTGGTAATGAAACACTCTGGGATGAAGAGGAGCTGCAGGACTTAGGGACAGTAGCGGTGCAACTTCTGTCTATTACACAGCCTCCCGATGAACCACAAAATAATGACGTGAAGGGGTGTGTGATAGATTTGAGCACACTCTTTGATGAGACAGAGTTAGAGGAGCGAGAGATTGATATGGGATCGCCCATTTCTCTATCACTCCCAATTGGAGTTTTCCATAAGGAGTGTATGAGGAAACCTGATGAGATTGATAGGCCATCTTTGGTAGAGCCACCGGGAGAGTTGGGAATATTTGATATGTCGGTCCTGGATTACTACTCTCGTCCACTCTGTGTGGATGAATTTTATGTGGTCGGTTTGTACCCCGGTGGATGAACTTTATGGAATTGCAAAAAAGGGAAACGACTATGGAGTGGTGATTTTCAGAAGAAGATGGATCGACAGGCCGATAAAAGAAGATTCTCCAGCTGGTAGGAGGTAGCATCGAGGACCAAAAGAGGGACGTTTCTAGTCAATTCAATTTCGATGGTTCTCACATTGTTCATTTTTCTTAAGCTATTGGTCTTCTTGAGTTTAGATTTTGGTTGATGGTTTTTGGTGTTACTTGTTTGAAATAAATGGTTAAAGTGATGTTTTGAGTCGTTTATGATTTGAGTTTGTTAAGCGTTACCCGGTTGAGCCAACAACGTAAAACACAGGCGCTTGTGGGAGGCAACCCACCTTTTTGCTTTATTTGTTTAGATCTTATTGGGACCCTGAGAGGATATTTTACACCCGATTCGTATTTTTGACATGCATGCTATAGCCGATATTTTTTTATATATATACATCTCCATGTTTGTGTTACCTACACTTAAGGTTTGACCTTTCGTTGTAGAAAATTCTTTGTGTTTACTTTGTATACAGGCACCCTGGGAGATACATTTGCGGTTGTTGCATTGCATTGGATGAGCTTTGCCCGACCAGTTTAGCTAAGTTTTTTTTTCCTTTCTCACTCACACCGAGGGCGATTAAGCCCGTTTAAGTGGGGGTAGGAGACTTAGCTTCACTTTGTTTTGTTGATAAATTTTAATGTCATGTTTTCATGTACTTGAATGATTTGTAGTCTTAGTTTTTGCTATATCGTGTGAATTTGGGCCATATTTTAAAAAAAATTCATGGATTGATGTTGTGTTATATGTTGAATCATGATATCCTTAGGTTAAGTGGTTTACATTTGAGTAAATGCATGCGAGTTAAGTCGTGATCTTGTTATAAAAATGGACTACACACGCACTTAATAGCTTCAATATCATGAGTTATGGTAATTAGTGATACTTATAGTTGTCATAGTCTATTTTGTTACCTAGAACTTATACCATTAACTTCGAGGCAAAATAGAAAGGTCAATCTTGGTAGTTTAAGGGATGACGGTCCTGGCATTTCTTTGACCCAACTAGAGCCAAATAGCCAACCCTGTACATAATTTCCACAGAAACCCCTCTGAGCCTTTGTAGGGTGGTTAGACCTCCACCCGAACGTAGCCATTCGTTGATTAGCCTATATGTTGACGGTGATTTTTACGGTTTATATGGTATTATTTCGTAGCAATTTCCTTCGTGTTTTATTACTTTTTATAGAATGCATATGAAATTGGTTTAAATGCAAAATCGAGCTTATTACGTGTTTTTATCGATGATTTTTCCATCAATATATATGGTTCTACATTTTGCATGTTTCTATCACCTTGTAGGTACATTTATATGGCATGGAAGGAGTTAAAACGATGTTTAACTGAAGATTAAATGCATGGGACGGGCGTCTTGTCCAGCTCGGCCCGACTCGAAGATTTTACAAAGTTTGGACGTGCGTCCAGAGCGGCAAACGGGCGTCCAACCTATCAGATTTGCGTTCAGAAGAAGAGTAAAGGATAGACTTGGAATTATCTTTATTTTTATTTATTAGGGTTTAGACTTGCTAATAATAAAACCCTAAGTCGGCTAGAACAAGTATAAAAGGAGCAGGCATTCGACAGAACAACAGAGAACTTACCTGGGGACGAACACAGCATAAAAACCGAGAAGCCGACCACTCGGTCGACCGAGTTCTCCTGCTCGGTCGACCGAGCCATTTTTTTTATTTTTTTATTTTGTTTGTTCGATCTTGGAGATGAGCTGAGCAAGTCCTGAACAAGCATGTGAAACCAATCGTGCAGCGTTTTGATTTCGAATGTTGGATGTTTTGTGAGTTTTAAATAAAGCTTGTATCTTTATTATGCTTTTATATTGGTTATGCAATTATATCGATGGATTGTTGCTTATTGATGTTTAACGTTTGATGAAAATCGTTGTTAGACCTAGATCACCGTAGTAAAGATTAGATTTTTAACCTAAAAATAACGAGAGTTGCTAGGTTAAATTTCTAGGTTGCTAGATTGAGAAATCTTACACCTTTGTTATGAAAGCGTTAATCTTTAAGATCGAGAGATGAAAGATTAATAGGCGAATTATCTACGAGAGTAGGAATTCATACCTTTGATAGGTGAACCACGTCTTTATTAAATCTTCACTAAACGATCTAGAGTAGAAATTGAGGGTTGCGGGATAGGTGGATCAATGCTTGTTCTTCGTTAAAATTAATTGAAATTATCTTAGTGCCTTGTCTTCGTTGCTATCTTAGAATTTTATTCTTTTTTTTAGTTATAGAATAGATTTATTTAGTTAGTTTAGGTCCGCAACTATCTTTCCTGGCTTTGGATTGACAACCCTCTGTCCAGTTTATTGTTTTTTCTGTTTTCGTTTCTAGTTACTTCTCGTGACAATTTAGAAAAAATTAAGAACTAGACCAACCTCGATTCCCTGTGATTCGACTCCGGTTGTAGCTACTATACTACGATCCCTACACTTGGGGTATACCGGATTTATAAATTTATTACTTGTTTATTTTCATTGTAAAAATCCGAGACACTATAATTACCGACCCTTAGCCTTTATTTGTGGTCTACATTTCTTTGGCACCTTACGAGTGAGTTTTAATCTTATTGTGGGCACACCAGCTAGCACAAGTGTGGGGTGGTGAAGATGTGTATCAAAGTGTGGTGTTGGTGAATCTTTTGTACTATCAATGAGAATGGGTAGCAAAAAGTGTTGGTGTTTGGTTTATTAAAATTAAAAAAAAATCAAAATCAAAATCAGTCAAAAAAAATGGAACAAAGTGTTTGAAAAAAGTTGAGTCAAAGAATGTGTGATGAAGGCCGTGTATTAATTCCTCCAAAGTGGCGTTGGTGGATGAGTTTTCATTGAATTATGTTTGGAATTGAGAGTAACGAAGGAGAATTCTAAGGAGGTGAGTTATGAGGCAATTTCAAGAAGTTTTGATTAAGCTCACTCGTATTTCTCTTTTGATATTCCTTTTATCATTTCGTTTAACCCCGTCCCTAGCCTAACGTTACAACCTTGCAAGTCCTACCTGACCTTAGTTAGCCTGGATTTATCCTCGATTAGTGGAGATGTTTATGAAGTATAAGCCTATGGTGTAACAACAATAGTCATGCATCTATAATCTGAACCGGTTAACTGTGATGAATGAATGAGAAGCTATGCACACACTCACATTCCGTTTTTTTAATAAGGTAGGATTAGACTCAATTGAACTTGCCTGGTTGTTTTCACTTGCCCTTTGCATATGATGATCCCGTGTATGACTACAATGTTGACTCATGTTACATTTTAGAAGTCGCTTTGTTTGCTCGAGGCGAGCAAAAGCTAAGTGGGGGTAGTTGATGGGAGTCAAATTGTAGTGTTTTTATTATATGAGATTACCTCCTTTTACGAGTTATTCATGGTTATTTTGGGCTATTATGGGTAGTATATTAACGATATTCACTTATATGCATGTTTCGAGACTAAAGGCATTTTCGTCCTAAAAACTCGTGTTTTATGTGGATTTCGTTACGTTTCTGTCAATGTATATTATTCCTTGGTGTTCGTGTCTTTGTTTTCAGGCTTAGATTGATGTATAAAGTCGATAATAAGGAAGAGAGTCTCGAGAAAGAACGAGATTTGGGGCCAAGGAGGAGAAAAGAGTGAAGAATCATTGACGAAATCTGAACCAGTCACTTCAGGGGCATTTTGGTACCACTTGGAGACACTTTCAGGAAGAGTTGTCTTCATAAAAATTTTAGGTAATTGAATTTTCTTTCCAACGCATCTTGAATCGTTCAAATCGGAGCTTTACACAAGAAGTTATTGCTGATATACTGAAGACATGATCCAAACGAGCGTTTACGGAGCAAATTTACATACAGTGAGTTGGCTTTTCTGGCGAATGGGCGTTTGCCTTGCCACAAACGCCTGTTCACGGCTGGGATGCGGCAAAAACCTATAAAAACCCTTTTTTTTTGGTCCCATATTATATCTATTCAGTACTTAGACGTTTTAGGGTTTCTTAGGGGCGATTTTAGGGCGGTTTTTGAGTAGTTTAAACAGCCTTTGATCCCCATATTCCATAGATTAATTCCATTGATTCTACATACTTTTTATTAGATTAAATTTCTGTTTCAACACCAAAGATTCGACTTTTAGCGCAGTACCTTTACTCAATATTCAAGGTTTGATTTTTATGATGATTATGCTTTCGTTTATTATTGTTCTTAGTATAATTTCCTTTAATTACTTCGTTGTTAGTATGTTTATGAGTAGCTAAAGTAGTTGTGTGGCAATTATATGAAAGCGGGTGAAAATCCCAAAGGGGATGAGATGGGAGTTGTGTAGCGCTTAATTAAGCGTTTGTATGATGAATTCATGTTCTAAAACTTGTTTTGATTGTTTTAATAGCTTTGAATGAAATTGACAACCTTGTTCCTTTGTCACACACACATCAAGCTTATATATGTATTTTGCTTGAGGTGTGGGATATGGGTATTAGAATCACTAGACATAGCCTTGATTGTTAGTTTGAAAACCTAGCTAGACGTTAGGACTATGCCTATGTGAGGTTCTTATCAGGTTCCCGAGCGGCTCATTATTCTGGTCAACCATGTTAGGCGAGTTAGCTTTCTAAATGGAGGGTTAATAAGCCTAGTATAGGAGGTTAAGCGAGAGTTGTTCAGACCTTAACGCAAGAATAAGGAGTTGACACCCGTGGATGTCATATAAACTGAATTAGATAGGTAGGTCGGTTAAGACACACTCCTTGTCAAGTCTTTTCTGTGGGGTAAAAGTAACATGTTGGATCGTAGTTCGGCTATGCCTTTTAATCACCTAGATAGATCCGTTAGAATAATATTTATTTTCTGCATTAGCTATAATACTTTTCACTTATTATTGACCTGAACCAAGTTTAGAAGTCGACTTTGGTACTTCACTATTATTCCCTGTGGATTCGACCTTGAAACCACTATACTACCATTGACCCGATACTCTGTCGGTTCAGGTTAGCGGTTAAGTATTTTGCTATCACTACCCTCCTTAATTGGTCCGTAATAGCCTATACGCATAAAGAACTAGAATTGCCGATATCGAGCGCTAACTCATACCGCTAACCCGCCTAGACAGCTGTCTACATTGATCAGCACGTTCATAGGGTCCATTTAAGACTATGTCCAAACTTAGCACTTTAGTATTCGTATTTCATGCTAGTTTACGATGACAATAAGCATACACATAGAATTTAACACATATTCCACGTAATAACGAGTTTATCTATCCTCTCTTGAGTAGAATTTGGGGTGAATAAAGGTATAATTATTGGTACCATTTAGAGCATTATCACTCATGCATCCTTAAACTGAACAGACGTTGTTTTAATAACGACTTTTGGATAGAGACTTATTCATATACTAGCTCTCAAGTTTGGACCACAACTTCTCAGCAGTGTCCTGTTCAGCAACCTCTGTGTTAATATCATTTGACTAGCTCAACATAATTGTTGAATGTTCTTCCTCCTCCAGACTGGCTCTCTCAGCAGCACTTTCTTCTGTTGATTTAGACAAAGGACCCCATAATCCCCGTTGCTTCAACAAAGCACGTATCTTGATCTGCCACAGACTAAAATTGTTTCTTCCTGTAAACTTGCCAATCTTAACATTTAAAGAAGACATCTTTCTCACCAAAAAAGCTTGCGTAGATCCCAAATCCTAGCGTCCATTATGACCTTGGTGCCAATCTACCTTGCTTAAACAGATAAACAGATTTCTTGATGGACCTGGACGCTCCGATACCAGTTTATTATGACGGATCGATCAAGAATTGATGGTGATTGTGTTTAGAGATAAGAGATTTAACAAGTAAACAAACAAGAATGACACAGATTTAACGTGGTTTTTGGGAATGTGCCGACTACTCCACGGACAAACGAGGATATTTTATTATCACGAGATAGTTACATCACAAGTTACAATTAATACATATGGTATTTATAGCCTTGAGAATCAAACCCTAACCGACTTAACAGTCAAACCGATAATGACTGAAATATCCCAGAAGTAACTCAACTAAAACATGAAAACATGCAGCAGACGTGTTCCCGAAGTCTGCTGTGCATCTACAGACTTGTCTTCAGTAGACTTGCTATCAATAGGTTGATCAACCCTGCTGAACTTGCCCCAGCTGAACACCATTTTTCAGCAGATGCTACATACATTGATGACCAGAACATGTTTCCATTCCAGACTCATTAGCAATAGTTTAAGTCACCATTACAGTACAGTATTGCCAGAGGTTCGCACACATATATGCGATCGCGTGCAAAGCACTTACTAGCAATAGGACTAGATTTATCGTAGTAGAGCACTAGCGAGTCAAGGTCGAATCCCACAGAGACTCGTACGGACGCAAATTAATTGAGATTGAATTGTCACGATAATAGTCTACGACCAACTATAATATAGAAAGAAGTAAAGTGGTGCCAGTAAACAAACAAGATTATGCAAATTCAAACGGAGCACAAATGGGTCTCTAATGTATTAGTCTAATTATGAGTTATTAGTTATTCCCCCCATAACATGCATTGATCATCCCCGCTGGTAAATTATAATTCATTGTCATCTACGGGTGCAAACTCCTAACCCAATATACTTCTACTGTAAGGACAACAGACAATCTATATGCAAATAACCTCCTTCGTTGGTTGTATTAGTTCATACGCAATAAGTTTTAAAGTTGCCGGCTTAAGACCGAAAACCTCCTTAGGCAGCTATCGACTATGACTAGCGCATTCCTAAGGATCCATCAAGACTATGTCCAAATTAACACTTCACTAACAGTCCTTCATTATAATTTACGATGACATGCAAATAGTTGATCAGGCTACTAACATGTAAATTAAATATGTCGATCAACGTTGCTGGCGCCGATTAACATGAACTAGTAATTTACTAGGTATTCAGATCTAGCGATATAAACCGTCACAGATCTAAAGAACGCAATCACTATTTCATGATTTCATCACCAACGAATTATATATATACATATATAGGGTAAAATAAACTAACTACTACATAATTAAACTAAATAAACAATTAAAACATACTAGTCAAATAGAACAACGACAGATCTACATCTTGGAAAACACAGAAAATCATATCCTCAAAGATGAGTGTAGATCTCCCTCGGATCTCTTCCTAGGAGGCGAATCCGTCGACTCCGTGACTAGAACTCATAATATAAATTAACAAAGAACTTTTCTTGCATAAAACTTGTCTTGAAAATTGTACTACAATTGGTCACACTATTGGACACACTGAATTCTGAGAGTGAGACCACTTGTTTATTGATAAATAAACTGACTTAGAAAGACCTAGAATTACTCCTCGTCCAAGAAAACGCGTTTCAGAAGATTCTGGACTCTCGATAAGTCGGCGGTACCTCCCGATTAATCGGGGGTATTTTTGTCCTTTTCTTTCTGCCGACGTAACTTGGAAGGTTCTGGAGTACCCTAGTCCCGATCCTTTCGTTCATTCTGCTCCAGAGTCCACAATGCTTAGCCTAATATTTCGTATCCTGAAAATAATCAAATAACACACGAAATAATATCGAATAAGGGAAAATAAACGTTAAATGCAAAATACTCGACATATGATATTCAACTCAAATGGTTCATAATTATAGGTCGAAACAACTATTTTTAGCTCATAATGGATAGAATGTTGATGCCGTAGGATATACTATTTTAAGCGTCATCAACTACCCCACTAGCCCTTTGCTCATTCTCGAGCAGAGTTTGAAGGCGGAATATACCTCCAAGAGCAATCCCCATTAACTACCACATATTCAATAAAGATTTCCAGTAGAACACACATCAAGCAACAATCCATAAGCTCCCCATTAATCATTACTTACCATGCATCAATGTGTTGTGTGATGAATCCTTCGTGATAGTGCATTCATGAGGAGAATCAAGTTGTATTAACCCCACAATCTTAACTTACCTACGCATATACTTGCTCACCTTGCCTTCAGACTTGGTTACAACATGGTACCTTAATCGGGCCGGGCAGAGTTAGGGACCGAGTATTACTCTTAGGTCCTCGTTTGCTTCTTTTTTATGCAAGGGTCGTGCCCTTTTTGCTATGATTTTCTTCCCTCACTGCCTTTATTGTATAATTTTTTTTCTTTTTTGATTTTTCTATCTATTTTGTTCTCTATCACTTGCATGCCCGTTTTGTCCCGGTTTACCTCTTCTGGCATTCAAGTTGATTCCCTTATCCTACAACAATTAGTTAAAGTATATTCACAGACAAATAACGATTCCCGGTTAAAACAAATTATCATCTCACCTCAAATACTTCTCACTCGGATTATGTGCTCAAATGATTGAGTGCAACGGTAGAATAGCAATTAATAAGTTACTCCTTCATGCAACATAACACGTGCTCATTCTTCTATACTAAATTGAATATGCTATAGCTATCTTCAAATCGTTCTTGGGATCCTTTTCAACCGATTCCTTACTCAGAACGTGCAATAAGCAAGCTAAAAATGGTGTTTTTTTTTCTTTCAAAATTATTCCCTTTTTCGATTAACAAGCTAAGACCGCCCATACCCCCACTTATTATATACATTTTCCCCAATGACTAATAATAAAGAAAAGAAAAGGTACTTAGCTCTGGAATTGGTCGGCATAGTGAAGCATGAAGCATAATCATTAGCTCCTAGGTTATCCATCCTCCAAGTATTTAACTGCATTCAGAAATACTTCCAAAAACTGTGAGTAACATGCGAAGGGCAATAAGAAAATAAGGTGGCGGTAAGTGTGCATACCTCAGGATTGCGCAAAAACAGGTTAGGCCACTTTATTCTTTATTGACCTAAGCAAGACGCGAAAACTTATATGAGGGAATCACATGAGAATCTTGAAGGAAAAAACCACATATATCTCTAGTCAGATGACCGAATGGATATGTGATGAAAAAACCTTGCGATTGTCATGCGACAACATTGACTCAAACAACTCAAAATAATCAAAAGTAGTAAATAAAGGTTTAAAAATAGTTCTGAATTTATAGTCGGCAGCTCGACTGTACTAATGGGGCTTCTGTATTCGTATATTGGATCGTCCAACTTAAAGACTTCCAATTCAGGGTCATACTTACGCTCTAGGTAATGCTTCAGCCTTTGGCCGTTTACTATGAAAGTCTTCCCAGAGTATTCATTCCTAACTTCACCACACATGAATTGAAGACTTTTGTGACTACTTGTGGTCTAACCCATCTAGATTTCAGTTTCCCAGGAAAAGACGAAGACGCGAATTATAAACCAGCTCCAACTTTAAACATGCGGTTGAGAATCTTCTTATCGTGCAGACGATTCATTCTTTCCTTATAAATATTTGCATTCTCATACACTTGAAGTATAAATTCCTTCAATTTATTCAATTCTAGTAATCTCTTCTCACTGGCTAAACTTTCATCCTTGTTTAAAATCCTTGTAGCCCACAGGGCTTGGTGCCCGAGTTCTACTGGTAGATGACATGCTTTTCCAAACACTATCATATATGGTGACATCCTAATTGTGGTCTTGTAAGCAGTTCTGAACGCCCAAAGAGCGTCATCTAATTTCAAAGACCAATCCTTCCTTGTGGGATTAAAAGTCTTCTCTAAGATCTTTTTTATCTCTCTGCTTAGTTACCTCCACTTGTCCACTTGTCTCAGGGGTGGTATCTTTCTTTGCAATCTTATGTCTAACCCCATATATCAACATTAATTTCTCAAACAAGCTATTATAGAAATGGCTCTCTCCGTCACTGATTATGGCTCTGGGCACTCCAAACCTCATCAAAATGTTCTTAAGAAATCACAGGACAACCCTGGCATCATTAGTAGGTGAGGCCACTGCCTCCACCCATTTGGACACATAATCTATTGCTACCAGGATGTAACGATTTGATTATGATGATGTGAAAGGCCCAACAAAATCGATTCCCAACACATCGAATAACTCCATTTCCAAGATACTATGCAGTGGCATCGCATTCCGCTTAGAAATATTACCAGTCATTTGACAAGAATGAAAGGCCCTTGTAAACTCGTAAGCAGATTTATGAATGGTAGGCCTCTAGAATCCACACTGTAGTACCTTTGCTGCTGTCTTGTCCGGCCCATAGTCACCTCCAACTTCTCCATAATGACATTTTCTCAAAATATTTGGATCTCGTCATCATGGACGCATCTCCTCAGAATGGTATCAGGGCACATCTTGTATAGGCAGGGATCGTCCCAATAATAGTACTTTAGATCTGTAAAGAACTTCTTCTTATCGATACTCATGAATTCCGGTAGTAGGTACCTTCCTGCTAGATAATTTACAATGTTAGCAAACCAAGGGTATACCTTGCCTACTCTTGATGTATTTTTTTGGGCCTGAGATTCGACTGGAGCTGCTACTGAGACGGAAAAAAGTTGTTCATTAGGAAATCTCTCCATGATCTCAGTCGGTTGCTCCTCTTCTAGCAATGTTAATCTTGACAGGTGATCAGCCATCTTGTTCTCAGATCCCTTTTTATCTTTGATCTCGACATCAAAATCTTGAAAGAGTAGAATCCATCTCAACAACCTTGGTTTGGAGTCTTGCTTGGCTAGAAGGTATTTCAGAGCTGCATGGTCAGTGAATACAGTGACTTTCAATCCTATCAGATATAGTCAAAACTTGTCAAATGCAAAGATAACAGCTAAAAGTTCCTTCTCTGTAGTTGCATAATTCTTTGGGCACTGTTGAGGGTATGCCTGGTGTAATAGATAGGCTTAAAGATTTTATCCTCCCTTTGTCCCAGGGCTGCTCCAACTGTCGTGTCGCTTGCATCACGCATAAGCTCAAAAGTTTGTTCCAATCTTGGGCTACCTGAATTGGGGCGGTTATAAGCATTTGCTTCAATGTGTTGAATGCTTGGTTGCACTCCTCTCCAAATACAAAAGGCACATCATTTGCAAGTAATTCTGTCAAAGGTCTAAAAAACTTAGAAAAATCCTTAATAAACCTCTTATAGAAGCCTGCATGGCCAAGAAAGGCTCGCATCGTCTTTAAGTTCGTTGGAGGGGGTAACTTCTCTATTACCTCTATTTTTGCCTTATCGACCTCCATTCCTTTCCTTGAGATCTTATGACCCAGCACTATTCCTTCTATGACCATGAAATGGCATTTTTCCCAGTTAAGTACAAGGTTGGTCTCTTTACATCTCTTTAGCACTCTACTCAAGTTGTCCAATCATATATAAAAGCAGTCTCCAAATACAGAAAAATCATCCATGAAAATTTCTAGAAAATCTTTTACCATGTCCGCAAATAGTGACATCATGCAACTTTGGAATGTTGCTGGTGCATTTCAAAGTCCAAAAGGCATGCGATTGTACGCAAAAGTTCCATAGGGACATGTGAAAGTTGTTTTATCCCGGTCCTCGGGGGCAACACGGATCTGGTAGTAACCAGAGTATCCATCTAAGAAACAATAAAAAGGATGACCGCTTAATCTTTCTTACATCTGTACAATTAATGTTAAGGGAAAATGATCTTTACGAGTTGCATGATTCAGTTTTCTGAAATTGATGCAGACTCGATGTCAGTAATTAGCCTCACAGGGATTAATTCATCGAACTCATTAGGTTGAATAGTGAATCCTCATTTCTTGGGCACCACATGAATCGTGTTCACCTATTCACTGTCTGTAACTGGGAAAATGATTCACATTTCCAACATCTTTATAATCTCCTCTTTAACAACATCTTTCAATTATGGTGTTAGCCTCCTTTGAGGCTGTGTCACAGTTTTCTTTTCTAGGTCTACAGAGAATTTAAGCATACACACTGATGGGCTTATTCCTCGTATATCTGCAATCGTTCACCCAAATGCTCCCTTATGCTCTCTAAGTAATCTTAAAAGTTTCTCCTCCTCTAAAGGTGAGAGTGATGATGAAATTATGAGGGGAAAAGTATCATCTTGTAAGTATACGTACTTCAGGTGAGATGGCAAAGGTTTCAACGTTAAATTCCTTGGTGGCTCTTCCAGTGATGATGTTAACAGTTTTCCAGTCAATTGTAAGTCAAAGAACTTATGCCACGAAGGTCTATGAATTGTTCCTACTACATCCATAGAAGATATAGCCTCCACTTCTCGTACTTGACCTTCGCTACACCCAGGCCATGTTTCCTCATTACTTTCTTCATCCTCTTTCAGTAGCAAAGTCTCTACTACTTCAAGGTCTAGTGCCACTTGCTTATGTAATTTCAAAACAAGCTCGTCTATGGCATCTAGCATGTAACATGCTTCTCCTTCATGTTGTGCATACCCATTTTTTTATCACATTGAACACTACTTTGTCCTCATTTACCCTTAGAATCAGTTCACCCTTGTGAACATCTATCAATGTTTTTACTTGTTGCTAGGAAAGGTCTTCCTAGGATCACTGGAACATCATGCATGGTTAGCTTCCATTTCTAGTACTACAAAGTCTACAGGGAACACGAACTTATCAACTTTCACCAGCACATCTTCAACTACTCCACAAAGTTGGTCCATAGACCTATCGGCCAATTGTAGGGTTATAGATGTATCGTTTAACTCTTTCATGCCAAAATGATGGAAAATGGAGAGTGGCATTAAATTGACACTGGCTCCAAGATCACACAATGCTTTGTTTAGGCACACTCCTTCAATTGTGCAATGTATGAGGAAGCTTCCAGGATCTTTACACTTAGGAGGTAGTTTGAGTTGCAAAACTGCCGAGCATTCCTCGTTAAGGCAAATAGTCTCAAGGTCTAACAACTTCATTTTGGTAGAGATTGTTTCTTTCAAGAATTTTGCGTGCTCTGGCATTCCGGCAGAGCTTCTACCAAAGGTATATTCACTTGAAATTTCTTAAACATTTCTATTAACTTTTTATAACGAGCATCATCATGATTCGGTTTATATTTCCTAGGGAAATAGGGTAAAGTAGCAGGATTAATAGTTACAGTTCGTGAAGAGGTACCTGCTACCTTCTACTATTATGCTTGCTCGTCTATTGAATCTGCAAACACCCGATTAATCGGCGTGGTATCCCGATTACTTGGCCCTTATTTTTCTCCTGATTCTGCTACATTCTAATGCTGACTACTTTCTGATTCTTCCTAGGTAGTTGGTATAACTGGTCCAGGCATTTCCTTTCCGCTTGTTGGTCTCAGAGAAGGGTAAAAGTATAGTCAGAGGGGGTGAATGACTATACTGGAGTTTCAAAAACTTTTCTTATAATTAAAAGCTTTTGGGCAGCGGATAAGTTCCTTCTTAAAAGCTGTTTCAAAGTAAGTTGAGCACACACAGAATATGAATAAAAAGCAGTAAGTATATGTTGTAAAGTAAAGTGCGGTAAGCAAATGAACACAAAGGTTTATAGTGGTTCAGGGTGGTGTAATCCCTTAATCCACTCTTCTCTTGTGATGATTGGACGAATTCACTATTGGCTTTCACCAATACAATAGTAAGATTGTCCTTGGCTACACAAGCTTCACAATCTACAAGACTATCACTCCTTGGCTTCAAAAGCTTCAGTGACTCAGTCTTCAACACTGCTCCTTGGGAACAAATCCTTCAGCAGCTATCACAAAGGGTGCAACTCCTTCTCAGACTTCTTTGATTAAATTGCTGCAAACTAGCGAATGAGATTCACAGAGTGTTGATCAATCTCAGTACTTGATATGAATTTATACTCTGAATGCTAAGTTGATCACTGGATGTGTTCTTTTAGATTCAAAAAGAAGGCTTAGGAAATTGACAGAGTTTCTGGTTGTCCTTGTATATTCAAAATCGTTCTTTCTTATCTATTTGTTTATGTCTGTCAATGTCTTCTATTTATAGCCTTGATAATCCTTGATTTAAAAATCCGTCCGTTGGCTATTTAATGTGGGGAATAATCCTGAATTAATACATGATTCCCCCTTGATTATATCCTCCTTGATTTCAGTGATCCGGATGTTTCTTCAAACGTCTATCATAAAATCCGTCCTTGATTGATTCTACATTTAATGCTTGATCTTCTTATTTTCACATGTTCTGAATAAGTATAGGTGATATATCTTACTCAGTTTTTCCTTCACTTGACTGTTGCTTGACCGGTTAAGAGCTTCTGCTTACTTAGCTGTTGATCACAATTATTTCTTACTCAGCCGGTAGAGTGTTTACTTCGCTGGTTCACTGCTTTCTTTCTTTCTTTGATTTTCCAAAAGTACTTGTACTTCACTGATCCTTGATTTGTGTGAGATCAGTGAACACCATATTTAAACAATGAATTTCATCACTTGTAATATAACTTAGACTTATCCAAGGTCATCACAGACTTCTTTGGTTATAAGTCAGTCCATAAGTCTTCATGCTTCTCTGCTGGTACTTGGCTGCCTTTACTCTATCGGATTTCTGTTTTACTTAGCCATCCTACCAACTAGTACAATACTTGTCTGACTGAACTTATACAACATGTCAGACTCTAAGTGAAGACTTATATAGAGATTTCTAACTTATTTCAGGCGTGCTATAACCTCTAGTATGGCCATCATCAAAACACATAAAATGTTCCTTACAATTTCCCTCTTTTTGATGATGCCAAAACTCTCATAAGCCTGAACATAAGTAAACAATTTTCTCATATAAAAATAGAATAAAACTCAATAATTGTATTCATCCATAGAATGGCAATAAGATATTGGAAGGCAAAATTATTCAAAGGCCCAAGTTATTGTTAAGAAAGGCTACTTCTTCTCCTTGACTTTGGATCTTTCAGGCTTACCGCTACCTTCCCCATTTTTGGTAGCATCAAACTTTTCTTCCAGAATCTTGTTGGTTGCTTTAAATACTTAGATGAGAGTGTTAAGCAGCTTAGATGAGTGATCCAAGATCATGTCCATGGTCTGAATTTGTTGAGTATGCTAATTCAGAGTGTCCACCATGGGGTTGAGTTTGCCTTCAAGTGTCTCTGCCAAGAATTCTAGATTTGTCTGGACATGATAGGGAATTAGAAGTTGCAGATTGCAGAGTAAGTCTCCTTGCTTCTCCATTACTGCATCCCGAACTTCAATGTGACTGATCAGGGCCTCAATCTTGTGATTAATGGAGGTGTAATTGCTTCTCAAAGCAGTTTTAAGATTCTCTCTTCTAACATTCTATCTCTCCATGTCCACTATCAGTGGATTTATGTCCAGATTGAAAGCTCTGTCTGGATTTTCATGTGCTGGTGCATCAGTTGGTTCCTCTTCTTCTTTCTTTTCTTATTCTTCTTCAATCTCTGGATCATATAGAGATTATTGAGATTGCCTTGTATCTCCAAGTCTTGATGAGGACAGTGCTGCTTCTCCATGTACTGGAGTCTCAACTACTTCGCCTGCCATTCTCCCTTGGTCAATGCTAGGGGTCCTTTCAGGATTAGCTGAGTGAGTTTGATCGGCTGGTTCACCCAGCTGTTGTTGAACTTTGCTACTGCTCCTTAGAATCACTTCTTGGAGTGTCATATCATCATCATAAATTCAAACTTGTCTTGATCATCAATCAGATGATCATCTTCTTTCTCTTCATCGTCATCTTTCTCATCTTCTGATTGTGTGAGGTAGTATCCTTCCTCACCTTCTTCAAGATAGATTTCTTCTTCCTGGTGTTCTTCATCATCACTTAACTCAAGAGGGCTACCCTTATTACTGGGTAGACTCCTGTGTTGAACTTTTGATGTTTAGGATCTGGTCCTTCTCCCAATCTCTACCACTTTCAGGTTGTTTTCTTCCTTTCAGTTGTGGGTTGTGGTTTCTGGGATACCTTAACATAGATGAACATCACCTTGGCCTTATGTAGTTTATATAGGCAGATGGGCTTCACTTTCCATTGATCAAACAAATATTGAAGAGGAATCCCATATGATTTCCTTTCCCAGAAAACACCTTGCTTCTGCTGGCCCTTATTTGCTGCCAGAACTCCTAGATCAATCTCTCGTTGAAGTTGTTCATTCAGTCTGTTGAAGATGAACAACGACCAGTTGAACTGAAATCCTTGGTAGATAATAGCCATCCGTTTGAGTCTGACCTCGGTCATGTTTTTCATTGAACCTTTCTTCCCTTCAATGTTCTTTGTGATTAAGAGAGTAAACTCGGCAAAAGGTTATTTGAGTGCCGATCTAGAGAAGTTCCATTTCTTACCTCTTTTTCTAGGATTCTTGGCTATCTCGGCCCAGAAAGCATTGATGTCGATTTGCATCTTCTTCACATCTACTGGACCGGTGCTGGAGAGATTTAAGCATCCATGATGGAGACCTGGGGTGATTACCAGTTCTTGTCCAAACAAGTTACTCACAATGGAATCTGGATAACCCTTCTTCTCACTGGGTATGCACGTTGCGTTTTTCCAGAAAGCAAACAAATTTTCATAGCATATCCATGAGATTGGGGGATTTAGAAATGTCATCAGCCCCAGATTTGTGCATCAATCAGCTAGTCTTTATGCTTGAGGGTCATTGTTGCACAAAGTTAGATAGTGCTTAGATCGGAAAAATGATCTAATGATGATGGATTTCTCATAGAGTTGGATGGATTTTTGAAATGTAGATGATGAAGCCATTGTTTTGGATGATTTTTAAGAAAAGCTTCGATTTTTCAAAGAAGTAGGGTTTTTAAACAAAGATAGCGTAGAAACTTTCTAAAAAACTCTAAGTCTCATTTATATAGGAGAATTTTGATAGTGTGAAAACGGGTGAATATGAAAGGATTTTGTGGAGTAATGGCATGAATTTGTGTATATAAACACGGTTTGAGTGTAGTGGGGGGGTGGATTGAGGTATGTAATGATAAATCCCGGGAATCGAGGCATTGCCATCATTCCTTCAATTCAAGTAACTTCCATGATTATAAAATAATGTCCACATGTGTAATCTTCCATAAAATAATTCCCCATAAATTCCCTAATTTATCACATGTATAAAATTTGATTTTGTTCACACTTTACTTTGCTGTTTTCTCCATGTAAGTAGCGGTGAAGTGACCAGACTGGTCACTGGCCGGTTAAGTGGATTCTTTACTGAGCTGCTCTATAAAACTGTTCCTAACAATCAGATAAGTGATCTCCACTGGTTACCAATGCCTTACCTGCCAAGTGAGCGCACCCAAAATGGCAAAGGTTCAGTCAGCTGGTGGAGTCACTCTACTGATTACTCCAATTAGATGCTCTTTATAAGTTGATCAATTTCAATCATCCCCAAGTCAGTTTTCAACTTACAAAATCTTTCATGGCTGAGTGGTTTTGTGAATATATCAGCCAATTGATCTTCTGTAGGTATTATCTCAAGATAACATCTCATTTTTCCACATGATCTCTGATAAAGTAATGTCACACATCGATATGCTTTGTTTTTGAGTGAAGTACAGGATTTTCTGTGATTGAAATTGCACTTGTGTTGTCACACATTATTGGAATTGTCTTCTCCTCTATTCCATAATCTCTTAGCTATTGTCTGATCCATAATACTTGTGCACAACAGCTGCCTGCTGCTATATATTCTGCTTTAGCTGTTGAAGTGGATATAGAATTTTGCTTTTTGCTAAACCATGATACTAGTCTGCCGCCTAGCATCTGACAAGTTCTTGAAGTGCTTTTTCTATCTGTCTTACATCCAGCATAGTCTGAATCTGAATATGATATCAATTTGAATCCACCATCTTTTGGATACCAAATTCCTACATTGATTGTTTGCTTCAAATATTTGATGATTCTCTTAGCTGCTAGTATGTGAGATTCCTTAGGTTGATCTTGAAATCTTGCACAAACTCCTACTGGAAAAGCAAAGTCTGGCCTACTTGCAGTTAAGTAGAGTAGAGATCCAATAATTCCTCTATAAAAAATTTATCAACACCTTTTTCCATTTTCATCCATCCCAAGAATAACTCTTGCACATATTGGAGTATCTGACGTGCCACTTGTATCCATACCATATTTATGTATCAAGTCCTTTGTATACTTGGCTTGATTGATAAATATGCCATCCTTCATTTATTTCACTTGTAAACCAAGAAAATAATTGAGCTCTCCCATCATACTCATTTGGAATTTGCTTTTCATCAGATTTTCAAATTTCTCACATAAATTTTCATCTTATGATCCAAAAATAATGTCATTAACATAGATCTAAACTAGTAAAATGCTTCTACCTTCTTCTAGCTTGAAAAGAGTCTTGTCAATGGTTCATTTGCTGAATCTATTGTTGATTAAGAATCGTGAAAGTGTTTCATACCAGGCTCTAGGTACCTGTTTGAGGCCATATAGTGCCTTTTTGAGCTTGTATACTTTGTCTACCTTCCCTTTGAGTTGGAAACCAGGGGTTATTCCACATATACTTCTTTTTCTCGAAGTCCATTCAAAAATGCACTCTTGACATCCATTTGATATACTTTGAAATCCTTGTGTGCTGCAAAAGCTAGAAAGTGTCTGATTGCTTCCAATTTTGCTACTGGTGCAAAGGTTTCATCATAGTCTATGCCTTCAGATTGAGAGTAACCCTTTGCAACTAGTCTTGCTTTGTTTCTGACAACAGTTCCTTGTTCATCCATCTTGTTTCTGAATACCCATTTTGCTTCAATGATGTTTGCAATGTCTGGTCTGTCAACAAGTTCCCAGACCTCATTTCTCTCAAATTCATTGAACTCTTCTTGCATGGCTGTAATCCAATCAGAATCTTGAATTGCATCATCTATTGTCTTGGGTTCCACCTATTATAGAAAACAGGTTAACATGCTCTCTAGTTGTCTTCTGGTTCTAACTCTTGTATGAACATCTCCAATGACTTGTTCTTCAAGATGATCTCTCAGCCAATTCAAATCAGGCTGAAGTTGCTCTTGATCTGGTTCTTCCATAGCTCTAGCTTGTGCATCAACTTCATGATCTTGTGTTGGTGCGTCTGCTATTGTATTGAGTGGTACTTTATCTTGATCACCAAAGGTGTGGTCCAGAATAGTGGCTGGTACTGTTGTATTCTTGTAGACTTGTCCTTGAGTAGCTTCTTCTTCAAAGTTTTGTAAGATTTCACCATTGGTGTTTGATTCATCCAACACTACATGAATTGATTCTTCAATCACCAAGGTCCTTTTGTTAAGCACTCTGAATCCTTTGCTAGTGTCTGAGTATCCCATGAAGATTGCTTATTCAGTTTTTTCATCAAAAGTATGTAGTTGATTCCTGTTCAAAACAAAACATTTAGATCCAAACATATGTAAGTGAGAAATATTAGGTTTTCTCCTGTTTCATATCTCATAAGGAGTTTTTTCATGATATTTTTTTATGATGGATCTGTTTTGAGTATAACATGTTGTATTTGCTGCATCAGCCCAAAATCTTTTTGGTAAGCATGCTTCTGCAATCATGGTTCTCACAGCTTCTTTGAGTGTTCTGTTTCTTCTTTCTGCTACAACATTTTGTTATGGAGTCCCTGCTGCTGATAGTTGATGTAGTACACCATTTTCTTCACAATAAGTTCTGATAACTTCATTTAGGAATTATGTTCCTCTGTCTGATCTTATCTTGATAATCTTCAGCTCTTTTTCATTCTGAACTCTTTTTAGTAGAACTGGGAGCTTCTTGAGAGTATCTTTCTTCTTGTTCATGAAGATAGTCCATGTGAACTTTGAGAAGTCATCAACCACCACCAAGGTATATTTATTTCCACTTACACTCAGAGGTGTAATTGGTCCAAAAAGATCCATGTGTAGTAGATTTAGGATCCTGGTTGTTGATTGTTGTGGTTTTGACTTGAAAGAACTCTTGCTCTTCTTTCCTTTCTTACATGCATCACAGAGACTTTCCTTTCTGAAAGGAATGTCAGGTATGCCTCCTACAAGCTTGTTCTTTGATAACTTGTTGATAGTCTTGAAGTTAAGATGATTTAATCTTATATGCCAAATCCAGCTGGTTGATTGTTTATTCTTGACAAGCAGACATATTTCTGCTTTTGTTGTCTTCCAATCTACAACATACATGTTGTCTTTTATTTTTCCTGCAAGTACAACTGTGCTGGTTTGATTGTGAATCAATTTGCATTCTTCTTTGTTGAAATGCACATTGTAGCATTTGTCACAAAATTGACTGATGCTTAGAAGGTTGAAATTCAATCCTTTTACATAAGCCACATTTCGAATCATTAAATTGATTTTCAACATAATGCCTTCCCCCTTAATTTTGCCGGGGTTTTCTTTGCCTCCAAAAGTAACTTTGGGTCTATTAAAAGCTTTAAAATCATTCAGCCATTCTTTCTTTCATGTCACGTGTCTGGAACATCCACTGTCTATGTATCAGACATCCTACAAAAGAAATTAAGCTAGTTTAGGTACCCAACACTGTTTGGGTCCATACCTGTTAGCAGTCACGCCTCCTACTCCAAGAGTAAATCCAAAGGATCTTCTCCTTGGGTGTTTGAAGTCATCAACCTCATATGTATAAGGCATGGCAGAATATCTTCTAATATTTCTACTAAGAGTATTCTGATACATTTCTCTACTTTTTGGTGTTTTAGCATCCTTTTTCACTATCCAATATGCTGGAGGAGACCTATTTTCATACTGATCCTTGTGTCCAGGAACATGCCTAGGTTGGATTTTCCTAAACACATGTTGCATGGCATGAAATGGTTTCTTCTTGTATTTTGGGGGTGTAACATTCCAATCATCCTCGGAAGGGTAAAGTCTTCCCTTACCTTTCAGTAAGCCTTTGCCTTTAATGGGCTGGTTTGATGATTTACTATGTTGTTTCACTGCACTGGTCTTTGGTTTCACTGGTGCAGGATGAGTAATTGAAACCATGGTATTTCCTTTTCTGAATTTTGGTCCAGTTTTGGTCGAGCTCAGATTTGGATTTTCCATTGTTTCTACCCTTATCTTGATCACAGTAGCCAAGGCCAGATCTAGATCCAAACCTTTTTGGGGGTTTGTAAGCTGGTGCTTCAAGTGGTACAGTGGTGGTCTTAATCGGGTAGGAGGTTTTGTCACCGGTCTGCACAACATCGATGAGTGATCATATGTTGCTTGTTGATCGATTAAGTGTACTTCCGACTAGTTGATTCAACTTTCACCATCCAGTTCTTACTTTAATCTTTTATTTTCCTCTCTCGATTTCTCACATTCTGCCTGCAATTTCAAGGTTTTTTGAATTTCTTCAAATTTACTCATGAGATTTTGAATTAGGTTAGCATAATCTAATGGGAAACTAGAAGATTGTGCAGTGTCAGATGTGGAAACTAGATATTTCTTCAATTTATTTTGCCATCAAACACAAACATGCTTTTTCATTGTCCAAAGCCGTGTTCTTCACAATTTGAGTCATTGTCAAAGGAATCTTCATCATTTTCACTTCTTTGGTTTCAAATTTTTAGTGTCTTCTTGCTTCTTTTCTATCTGAAGACTTGTATTTCTTCTTGTCTTCATCTTTATCTTTCTCTTCAGGACAATCAGCCGTGAAGTGTCCTTTCTTTTTACAATTGAAACATCTGTATTCATCATATTTTTTCTTGATGTCTTTGTTTGAGATTGACTTCTTGTTTGATGATGAAATTCCTTTGAATTGTTTCTTGCTAAACCTGTCAAAAAGTTTTATTAGTAAATCAATTTGTTCTTTTAGCTTTTGTGTTTATTTGCTTCTTGTATCAGCTGCTTTGCTTTGCTAGGGTGCCACCAGTGCACTGGCCTTGTGTGCCTCTGCTGGTACACCGTCTTCATTATTCCGTTCAAATTCATGAGATTTTAACTGAGACATCAATGTTAAAGTGTCAGTCTTTGCATGATCTATTCTTCCTTTGAGAACTAATGTGATGATTCTCCATCTTTTTGGTATACTTCTCACGATCTTCAAGAAAACTTCTTTCTGAGGATACTTGTGGCCAAGTTGTTGCAGTTCACTGATGATGCTTGAGAATCTGTTATCCATTTGATCAATGGATTCACCATTCTTCATTTTGAAGTTCTCAAATTTCTGTTTTGCAATAGATAATTCGTTTTCCTTGATTGCTTCAGATCCTTCATTGATAAGTGCCAGTTTGAATGAGATTCTCTGATTTAATTGCTACAAACTGGTGTGAACTCCTTCTCAAACTTCTCTGATTTAATTACTGCATACTGGTGTGAATTAGATTCACAGAGTGTTGATCAATCTCAGTGCTTGATATGACATTATACTCTGAATGTTGAGTTGATCACTGGATGTGTTTTTTTAGATTCAGAAAAAAGGCTTAGGAAATTGACAGAGTTTCTGCTTGTTCTTGTATATTCAAAATTGTTCTTTCTGTATCTATTTGTTTCTGTCTGTCAATGACTTTTATTTATAGCTTTGAGAATCCTTTATTTAAAAACTTGTCCGTTGCCTATTAAATATGGGGAATAATCCTGAATTAATACTTTATTCCCCTTTGATTATATCCTCCTTGATTTCAGTGATCCGGATTTTTCTTCAAACGTCTATCATAAAATCCGTCCTTGATTGATTCTTCTTATTTTCACACGTTCTGAATAAGTATAGATGATATATCTTACTCAGCTGTTCCTTCATTTGACTATTGCTTGACCGCTTAAGATCTTCTGCTTACTTAGTTGTTGATCACAGTTATTCCTTACTCTGCCGGTAGAGTGTTTACTTCGCCGGTTCACTGCTTTCTTTCTTTCTTTGATTTTCCAAGAGTACTCGTACTTCACTAATCCTTGATTTGTGTGAGATCTGTGTACACCATATTTAAACAATGAATTTCATCACTCATAATATAACTTAGAGTTATCCAAGGTCATCACAAACTACCCTAGTTATAAGTCTGTCCATAAGTTTTCATGCTTCACTGCTGGTACTTGGCTGCCTTTACTCTACTGGATTTTTGTTTTACTTAGCCATCCAACCAACTAGTACAATACTTGTCTGACTGAACTTATACAACATATCAGACTCTAAGTAAAGACTTATACAGAGATTTCTAACTTATTTCAGGCTTGCTATAACAGCTAGTATGACCATCATCAAAACTCATAAAATGTTCCTAACACCGCTCCTAGTCATAATTGCATTCACGTCCTTCAGATTCTTCTCAGTGTTACTTGGTAATCCTCCCGGATGACGGGCTGACACTTGTTCAGCGATCTGCCCCACTTGGTGCTACGAATTCTGCACTAAGGCTTCTTAATTGGTCAGTCTTGTATCATTCTTCTGACAATATGTTGTGAAGTTTGTATTTAGTTCGGTCATGGATTTAGTGAGTTGATTGACCGTGTCGGTCACAGTTGAGCTCATTTTATCCATGGCTACTTCCCAACCACCTGACTTGTTAAATTGAGGCATGAATCCCCCAGTCTGTCTTGGTCTCTCTCCACCTGTAGATCACTTAGTCGAAAACCTGGGTGGTCATGAGAACCTAGGCGATATCCGCCCCTATAAGGATTTCCTTGCCTCCCTAAATAGTTCACATCTTCGGTGTTGGTTGCTTCGATTTCCTGAGCTTTCTCTACCTTGGCAATACAATCTTGCATGTTGTCTATTTTCTCGTTCATTACCATTAACTAGTATACAATCTTTTGAGATCTATCTTCTCCAAATACTCCTTCAACTACCTTTACATTTCCAATTTGATGCGTTCCCCATTGGCTTGTAAGTGCTATTAGTTCCAACTTTTCTTCAGCTTCTTCAGGTGACAGCAACACAAAACATCCGTTGCTCGATGCATCAACTCTCATTTGTTCACTGGGCCTCAATCCGTGATAGAAAATATGCATTCATACGGGCAGAGTGATATCATGGTGAGGGCATTTCCGCTGCGCTTCCTTAAATATTTCCCAAGCTTCCTCAAAAGTCTTGGTTGGTTTTTGCTTGAAATTCATGATGTCTTGTCTCATCTGTAGTGACTTCCCTGGTGGGCAATACTTATTCATAAATTTCTGCAGTAGGCCGGTCCATGTTTGGATCGATCCTAGGGCTAGAGACAATAACCATATCTTTGCCTTGTCTTTCAGAGTGAATGAGAACAATTTCAGCTTAATGTTGTCTTCGGGTACTCCTACTGGTTTGGCCGTGCTGACTATCTCCAAGAAGTTAGTGACGTGTACACTAGGGTCTTCGTTTGGTACTCCATGGAAAGTAGTGTAATTGGTCACCATCTGTATCACGTTTGGCTTTAGGTGAAAGACTTCAGCCGCATTCTCTGGCTGAACAATTGCTGGCACAAATTGCTCAATCGTTGGCATTGCATAACTCTGTAGAGTTCTCATATCTCTTTGTACCACAACTCCTGCTTCATTGACTTTTCTGTTTTGTCCATTCTCTGCCATGGTGTTATCTGTATCCTCCAAAGGTGGAATTTCTTCTTCCTTCTCGCTGTGATCTCCTTCGTGTGAACTCACATCGTTCGCCAGCCTATCACTCTTCTCCTGGGACTCCTTTCTCTTTTGTCTAGAAAATTTTACGATCTCGGGTATAAATCTCTCGAGTTTGACTGCTGAACTCTGTGTAGCATACTACAAGACACAAAAAGAAACGAAAAAGCTAGTGACTTGCCTTGGCGGCTATTAAACTCGCCCGGCATTCTCAAAAATACAGGCTCTGACTATTGACTTAACTCTGAACTTGACAGAAACGATTCTGCTGAATCTGGCACGCTCGATTAATCGTGGGTAACCCTCAATTAATCAGGAGTATTTTTTTTCTAGATCCAAACAAAACTAACTCTGTACGACTCCAGTTTAAACAGACTATAAAATAGACTCAATAAAACAGACTCGAATATATACAAACGCTCAATCTAAAAAAAATGTTCTTGACACGAGTCCCCGGCAACGGCGCCAGAAAGTCTTGATCGCGTGCAAAGCACATACTAGCAATAGGACTAGGTCTATAGTAGTAGAGCACTGGCGAGTCAAGGTCGAATCCCACAGGGACTTGAAATGACACAAATTAATCATGATTGAATTGTCACGATAACGGTCTACGACCAACTATAATATAGAAAGAAGTAAAGTGGTGCCAATAAACAAACAATATTATGAATAATTCAAACGGAGCACATAAGAGTTTTTAATGTATTAATCTAATTATGAGTTATTAGTTATTCCCCCCATAACATGCATTGATCATCCCCGCTGGTAAATTATAATTCATTGTCAGCTACGGGTGCAAACTCCTAACCCTATCTACTTCCAATGTAAGGACAGCAGAGAATCTGTATGCAACTAACGTCCTTCGTTGGTTGTATTAGTTCATACGCTATAAGTTTTAGAGTTGCCGGCTCAAGACCGAAAACCTCCATAGGCAGCTATTGACTATGAGGATCCATCAAGACTATGTCCAAATAACACTTCACTAACAGTCCTACATGCTAATTTACGATGACATGCAAATAGTTGATCAGGCTACTAACATGTAAATTAAATATGTCAATCATCGTAGCTGGCGCCGATTATCATGAACTAGTAATTTATTAGGTATTCAGATCTAGCGATATAGACCATCGCAGATCTGAAGAACGCAATCACTATTTCATGATTTCTTCACCAACGAATTAGATCTATACATACATGGGGTAAAATAAACTAACTACTACATAATTAAACAAAATAAACAATTAAAACATACTAGTCAAATAGAACAACGATAGATCTACATCTTGGAAAAGACAGAAAATCATACCCTCGAAAATGAGTGTAGATATCCCTCGGATCTCTTCCCAGGAGCCGAATCTGTCGACTAGAACTCATAACTTAAATAAACAAAGAACTTTTATTGCATAAAACTTGTCTTGAAAATTGTACTACAATTGGTCACACTATTGGACACACTAAATTCTGAGGGCGAGGCCTCTTATTTATAGCTAAAAAAACTGACTTAGAAAGACCTAGAACTACTCATCGTCCAAGAAAATATGTTTCGGACGATTCTGGACTCTCGATAAGTCGGCGGTACCTCCCGATTAATCTGGGGTATTTTTGTCCTTTTCTTTCTGCCAACTTGACTTGGAAGGTTCTGGAATACCCTAGGTCCGATCCTTTCATTCAGTCTTCTCCAGAGTCCACAATGCTTAGCCCAATATTTCGTATCCTGAAAATAATCAAATAACGTACGAAATAATATCGAATAAGGGAAAAAAATGTTAAATCCAAAATACTCGACTCACGAACCAGACATATGATATTCAACTCAAATGGTTCATAATTATAGGTCAAAACAACTATTTTTAGCTCATGATGGATAGAATGTTGATGCCTTAGGATATACTATTTTAAGCATCATCAATATGGCATGATGAAGTTGGATTTTTGACTATCAGGTGTGGATGGCACCATTCACTTTTGACTATCAGTTGGATTTTTGGCTATCAGTTGGATTTTTGGTTTCATGTCTTACAACACCTGATTTGAGTAACATAATGTTGGGTGCCTTGATTTCATGCGTTTGAATCTGTTGAGTAGAGATGAACCTGAATTTGTTGCTGCACACAACTGTGTACGAGTCTGAATATACTCAGCCGAGAACCACATCATTGTTCTCTATTGAGATCTGGTGGTCGCGTCTAAATCTAGTAATCACATATGGTCTTAGCTTAATCATCTAAATTTGTAAACATTGGAGGATCTCATCTGATCTGGTTGGTTCTCATTTGGGGTTAAGTCTCGTCTAGAGCAATTTTGAAGTTGGATAGGATTTTGTACCAAGTACTATAAATACTCATCTATTGTAACCTAGTTGATAAGGTGTTGCATCCTTGTAAGTCATTCCTCACTCTGTCTGTGGATGAAGTCAACACAACGTTCGCGAACCACGTTAGTTCTGTGTTCTTGTTTTCCTTTCATTGATTCTTTAACTTTTGCTTCTTTCTTGCGATCCGTCTTAACAAACTGGTATTAGATCCAAGTTCATAAAGGAATCTGCAATCCGTTAGAGCGAAATTCATTGGCACCACGGTCATAATTGATGCTAGGTTTGGGATCAACGCTAGTTTCCGGCGAGAAGGATGTCTGCGTTAAACGTAAAGATCGATAAATTCACAGGGAGGGATAGCTTCAGTTTATGGCAGATCAAGATGCAAGCCTTGTTGAAGCAACCAGGGCTTTGGGCTCTACTTACAAAGACAGTGGATACAAGAAGCGCTGAGATGTCGAGTTTGGAGGGGGAAGCACAATCAACAATTATGTTGTGCTTGTTAGTTGATATTAACACAGAAGTTGCTGAAGTGGAGACTGCGGCAGGGCTATGGTGGAAACTCGAGAGCCTGTATATGACAAATCTTTGACCAACAAGTTTCCGTTGAAGCAACTTCTGTTCATTTTACGGATGCATGAAGGGACGCCTCTCAGGATCACCTAGATCAATTGAACATCATATTGCTTGATTTAAGGAATATTGATGTCAATATTGATGACGAGAATGTAGCTCTGATCTTTCCGGTATCATTGCCACCATCATATAAGAACTTTATGCAATCATTCATCACTGGGAAGGATGCGGTGTCATTGGAAGATGTCAGGTCATCTCTCTATAAGGCAGTAGGTACAAGTATAGACAATCAAGCAGCAAGATTAATTACCCGTGGCCCCAACAAGGGACATAGAAATCCCGGAAAGAAGAAATCCAAGAAGGATGGTTCTAAAAGCCCAAAGGCAAAGGATGCATGTAATTACTATAAGGAGCAGGGACATTGGAAAAACAAATGTTCAAAGAAGAAGTAGTAGTAAGAGAAATTTGGCGCTGCGGCCATAGTAGAACATGGCAAAAATTCTGAGGAAGATATAGCTTTAGTGGCTGGAAAATCAGTACATCCCAATGATGTGTGGATTCTGGAGCATCTTATCATATTTGTCCATGCATGGAGCTATTAACAACTTATGAGCAGATGGATGAAGGACTTTTTTCTATGACCAACAACAATGTCTGCATGACAGTTGTGATTGGCTTAATTCAGATCAAGACACATGATGTTAAATTATGTATATTGAATGCAGTGAGGCATGTACCACTTATGACAAAGAGCTTGATATCATTTGTTCTGCTGGACAACAAGGGTTTCAAGTTCAGGGTTGAAGGTGGAGTTCTGAATGTCTACAAGGGTTCAAATATGATTCTGAAAGGTGTAAAGAAGGAACGCGTGTATCTCTACAAGGGTCCATCAGATCTAGTTCTACATTGTTCTTGCATCATTAGAAGTTCACCAGAAGAATATGAATAAGTTGTGGCATATGAGACTTGTCCATATGGGTGAAAGAGGTATGCAAATTCTTTCTAAGGTGATCGTCCTAGGGACGTAAGGTCAAGAATTTGGACTTTTATGAACATTGTATGTTTGGGAAGCTACATAGAAGCAAGAGTTAGAAAAAAATTAGGTTTTGATGATGAGTATCAGACTAGCTATTATAAATGCAAGAAAAAAGATGTCCAGATTGAATGTACATGTCTTACTAGATTTTGATATTGTATAGGTTAATCAGACACACACTGTAACAGTAAGCTAAGTAGACTAGGATTATTTTTAGAAAAATCAGTAGAGTCAAGGATCCTAAGCTGAGTTGAGCTGAAGGCTGAGGGAACAAACCCAACAAAGAAGACCTGCAGGCTAATGGTTAAACTTCAGGTAAGTATGTGATAGCCTGAAATACAAATACAGAGATTGTGTAGAAGGCTTGAGATTCAAGGAAATATGACGATAAATCTCAACTTTTGGAAATATGGTGTACTCTGATCTCACAAATAAAAATGAGAAGAAAATTCAAGTCAGCTAAGCTGAGATGAACCAAGACACTCAGAAGAACACTTAAATCATCAAAGCTAAGTCAAGTAAATCATATTAAGAACACCGTCTAAAATTGTGGCTTTTCCAAAAAGATAATATTTTCATGTCATTACTTACTCTTTTTTTAGGTTTCTCATGTCATTGGTACGTAAAAGGTTAAGTAATGAAACTATATTTCATATGCTATCCACTCTCAAAAGAAAAACAAACAACCTGTTTTTCTTTTCCAAAAGTTTTCCACCGGCTTTATTAGGGGTACTCGAAAGTTTTGAACGGTGACCAACTGATATGGTGTGGATCACTTTATTAGTATATGATAACAATTCAAATAATATTCACATCTGATTATACAATACCTTATCCGAATAACATGCATAAACAATGCATGCAGTACATATATTGTAATGTTAGAAAGCAATGCATAATTATATGCCTCTTTCTTCCCAAAGTCTAATAATACTATAAAACACTTGTTACGATACAGCAGCGATCCATTTACATTGTACAAATGAGGATAGAGGACACACAATTCCTCATAAATCACTCGATCTCTCTATAATACCCGTTGAATATATTCAAAGGTCTTATGAAGATTTAAAAACCCCATGAACCAGAATTCGAAATCGTCGTTGGTAACTATCTTTATGTACTTTTGTGATGATCTTTCCACATCCTCACAAGCATTTGCTAGCCTAATGTTCACAGATGGGATTGAGATCTGTACATCAAAAGCAAAAAGGAATAGACATTAACTTTAGCATAATGTACTATTTGTTCATGGGTTGCAAATTTTTTTTATGCAAAATCAGAAAATAAACATAGGATCATAATTACCTTGTAATGCACTCTAACAATCTTTCCAGAGGGAGAAACAATTTTGATGGATCTCTCACTAAAAAATGCAATCTTGAAATTGGATATAAAAAGCAATCCGGCAATTGGGCCAGCTGTGGTGGACAAATAACATTGAGAAGCCTTCAATAGTTTCTCGCCATTTCCGATCCCAAATAGCTTCTTGAATGCCTTCTCAACCCCTCCTAATTGAAGTATTTTTGCACCCAAGCTCAACTTCCCCTTCACTGTTTCGGTTAACTTTGGAGCCAATCTAACTGCAAAATCAGGTGTTTGTGTAAAATTTCTTGAAAATCCCTTGATTTTCCTTAGGCTATTTTACATATAAATATTTAAAAATAAAAATAAAAACAACAGTAATTGATTACCGTGCTCTCGGAGGTCTTGTGCAAAAGAATCCATTTTTAGGCCGACCCTTTTAGTCCTACTGCTCCTCAGCATCTCTAATTGACCTGGATTCATTAATTGCAATTTGCAAATTCATTAGATAAAAGTACATTTAATAAATTCAGTACCAAGAAAATGATAAATCTTTTAAACGATTGACTTACTGTTGTCAAGCTTTGAAGCTTCATTTGATTCATCAACATTTGGCAAAAGTCTCCTCATTGATCCGTAAAACAAGTTGTTTGGTATTCTGATCATCACTTGATTGGATAATTGATTCTTCATGTTTTCGTAAGGATGTTTTACTGCTTAAGTGTTCTCAGAGGATGCTGATATGCTTATTTGATATCCAAATTTATAGTCATAGGAAAAGTGGTATAGTTGAACATGGGATCGATAATCTGTGTCATGTGGATAACATTAATAAAGAAAAAGTGATTAAAGTATAACCCCATGAATTGGAAATTTGGTTTGTGTATGCATCTTTTTTCTGTCTCCAGATTGCTTTCTTACGTGGTTTTGGAGCACTCCTGATGTGGAATGCTGTCAACTACCTTATTTTCACCAAACATTCATACATGCATAGCTAATCTATAAAGGAGTTAGCTTTTCATATCTTAGACGGTCCATCAACGAAACTTCCACATGCAATCCACTCATATATATCTAGCTGAATTAAAAACAATTTATGCGTGGTCAGTCTTGTGATCAACACATGGTTAGGACAAAATTTAATAAAGTTTGGAATTGAAGGTTGTACACTAATTAATAAAATTTGGAAGGGAATATTGTTAAAACCCTTAATAAAATTTGGAATGGAGGGTTGTAAAAACCCTAAAAAAAACAAAAGAGAATGCATGTTTATTCTTCCATAAGAAGAAAGGGAAGAGAACATGTCGAATAAAGAGAAACAATGAAATTTGGATTGGAAAAGTAGAGGTTCAGTTTACCATTGAATTGAAAAGAAATTGATATGGCTTGCAGAAGTGTCTATGATGTTTGAAAGATGATAATGATATGTGAGAGTAATTTATTTGGATGACTAAAAATAAATCAACGGAAAAAAACATGGCGACGGGAAAAAAATCAAAGGACATACAAAACAAGAAGACGGAAAACGGGTGAGGGTGTGAAAGTTCGTAGAGATTACGATAACGAGCCCCCATTCAAACGAATTCTTTACGATTGACCGGGATTTGAAAGACGTTAGTAAAAACTCTCATACCACAATAGAGAAATATAAAAGATAATTGAATTGATTGATAATAATAATGAATAGGAATAAAATATTTATACACTAATTGATGATATAAATCTATTCAAATAGAACTCTATCTAAACCAAATAATCAGTCATAATAACTCTATCATAATTCAAATTCAAATAACATTATCTAAACAAACTATTGACTCAATCTTATCATTATCTCTAACAAAAGTCCTTTGGGAACAGAACTTCGGCTATATATTCTTTATCATTGTTTTTAAAGTACTTTATCTCGTTACCACTTCTAGTCATAACAAACCACTTTTGTCGACAGTTGAGTGACCTGAACTAAGAACTCAAAGTGACTTTGTACAAACTCAAATCCTTATGGGATCCACCTTGTACCATGGATGATTCAAGAATTTGTTTGATGGTGTCATCGAGTCTAAAAATACATATTTTTATCAAGAAATTTGTTCCAGCTGGGTCATTGGATGTTGGGATCAAGCGCTTACCAGTTGTAATAAAACCAAATTGGTGTTAGTAAAAAGAGCTACTATATTTCCCCAACACTTGCACAATATAATTGGGGTTCAACACGCCTCCTCAAGTGTGGGAAATCTCTCCAACACTTGCACAATATAAATTGTGAAAATAATATTCACACTAGGGTTCGATGTCATGAACCTTGGCTCTGATATCATGTTTGGATCAAGCGCTTACCGTTGTCTTAAAATCAATTGGTGTTAATAAATGTGCTACTATATTTCTGTATACATTGAGTGTGTGGCCAATCTCTCCCACCTTTGAAACCTAAAATTGTAAATTTTAATGACAAAACAACAATTTTTAACAGCAAAACTACATCATTTTAATACTAAAAAAATCTTCAGATCTCAGTGGGGTCACGTGACCCCACCTTGATCAATGTGGATCCGCCGGTGCCTTGTACGCACTGGAATACATCAGTTCGGCCCATTAAGTTGCATCTTGGGCTGAATCAATACGTAAGAAGAGTTGCATCCTTTATTGGAAAATTATTTTTCCTCTATAAATTGAAGCATCCCCGAAATGAAAAGGACACAATCTTTACACAGAAAAACTCTTACAACAACATAATTTTTATACAATTAGCAAACATAATTTTTATACTTTGCATTTTTTCGAAGTTATTCATACCACGCTTTCGAGTTCGCCGCTTATGATTCATTACAAGTGTCATAAGATTAGAAGGTAAGGATTGTTGTATCTTGGAATACGATTGCGATTACCGTGAGCACGAATTCGGCACAAATTCGTCTTAAGGATATAGTGTCAACTCGCCTCAAGGCACAAGCTTTCGTGTTTTCATTGTGTTGACAACATGTTAATTGGGTTAATTGTTCCTATAGGTATAGCAATGAAACTAAAATTTTCATATGGTAGCCACTCAAAAAAACAACCGGTTTTTCTTTTTAAAAGTTTTCCACTGGCCTTATTATGGGTAATCGCGCGAAAGTTTTGAACGGTGACCAACTGATACGGTGTGGATTACTTTATTAGTATATGATTGATAAGTACACAATAGAAAAGATCAAATAGCTAGTACTCACGTCCGATTATACGACACCTGAACCGAGTAACATCTATACATAAACAATGCATGCAGTACATTATATTGTAATGCAAGAAAGCATTGCATATGTGTCTCTTTCTTCCCAAAGTCTAGTATATAATTCTATAAAAGATTTGTTAAGATACAGCGATTCATTAATTTACATTTGTACAAATGACGATAGAGGAAACACAAAACCCTAGGCTAGCTTATAAATCACTCGATCTCCCTGTAATACTCGTTGAATATATTCAAAGGTCTTATGAAGATTTAAAAAACCCATGAACCAGAATTCAAAATCGTCCTTAGTAACAATCTTTATGTACTTTTGTGACGATCTTTTCACATCCTCACAAGCATTTGATAGCCTAATGTTTACAGTTGGGATTAAGACCTGCACAGCCAAAACAAAAAGGAATTACTAGACATCAACTTTAGCATAAATATTTGTTCATGGGTCGCAACTTTTTTGATAGAGAATCAGAAAAGAAACATAGGAGCATTACCTTGTAATGCACTTTAACAATCTTTTCAGACGGAGAAACAGTTTTGATGGATCTCTCACTAAAAAATGCAATCTTGAAATTGGATATAAAAAGCAACCCAGCAATTGGACCAGCTGTGGTGGACAAATAACATTGAGAAGCCTTCAATAGTTTTTCGCCATTTCCGATCCCAAATAGCTTCTTGAATGCCTTCTCAACCCCACCTAATTGAAGAATTTTAGCCCCCAAGCTCCACTTCCCCTTCACAGTTTTTGTTAACTTCGGAGCCAATCTAACTGCAAAATCAGGTGTTTGTGTAAAATTTCTTGAAGATCCCTTGATTTTCCTTAGGATAGTTTATATGAAAAACACGGCTAAATTACAATTTTGGCCCTCTAACTAGACACGTTTTCGATTTTGGTCCTGAATTTTCTCCGACGACAATTTTAGTCCTGTAAGTGGTCTTTTTTTGCAAAAATAGTCCTGAACGCCGGAAAAACCACTTACAGGACTAAAATTGGTCTTTTCCGGTGACAATTTTAGTCCTGTAAGTGGTCTTTCCGGCGACAATTTTAGTCCTGTAAGTGGTCTTTCCGGCGTTCAGGACTATTTTTGCAAAAAAAAAGACCACTTACAGAACTAAAATTGTCGCCGGAGAAAAACCAGGACCAAAATCGAAAACGTGTCTAGTTGAAGGACCAAAATTGTAATTTAGCCTGAAAAACACAACAGTCATGAAATTACCGTGCTCACGGAGGTCTTGTGCAAAAGAATCCATTTTTAGGCCGACCCTTTTCGTCCTACTGCTCCTCAACACCTCTAATTGACGTCCTGGATTCATTAATTCCAAATTCATTAGATAAAAGTACATTTAATTAATTCAGTACCAAGAAAATGATAAATCATATACAAGACTTACTGTGTTAAACTTTGAAGCTTCATTTGATTCATCAACATGTGGCAAGAGTTTCCTCATGGATCCGTAAAACAAGTTGTTTGGTATTCTGATCATCACTTGATTCTTCATGTTTTCGATTTTAGTAATGCCTTCGTAAGGATGTTAAACTGCTTATCTGTTGTCAGTAGATGCTTAGATGCTTATTTAATATCCAAATTTATAGTCATAGGAAAAGTGGTAGTTGAACATGGGATCGATAATCTGAGTCATGTGGATAACATTAATAAAGAAAAAGTGATTGAAGTATAACCCCATGAATTGGAAATTTGGTTTGTGTATATATGCATCTATTTTTCTGTCGGCAGATTGCTTTCTGACGTGGTTTTGGAGCATCCTGATGTGGAATGCTGTCGACTACCTTATTTTCACCAGACATTCATACATGCATAGCTAATCTATAAAGGGGTTAGCTTTTCATATCTTACTTAATTGAGTGGACGGTCCATCAACGAAACTTCCACATGTAATCCACTCATATATATATGTCAAAATTCTCACCGTTTTCTTTCTTTTTCCAGAGTTTTCTAACAAAACTCTATATATATGTCAAATTTATCCTACATCCGGCGTATCGGATACTTTTGTACGGTAGCATATCCTACATCCGATTCGTATCTAACACCGATACACACCTTCGGTGGTAACTTATGTTGAAACACTGCCAGACATTCCTCGTTTAACAGTAATGGAAAGTTAATAAAGAAATATAAAAGAGAATATTGCATTGATTGATTGATAATATAAATCTAACTGAATAGAACTCCATCTAAACCAAATAATCTATCTTAATAACTCGATCATAATTCAAATTCAAATAACATTATCTAAACAAACTATTGACTCAATTTTATCATTATCTCTAACACGTCTTCGCAATTCTATGGTAATGCAATAAACATAAAGATTGACTTGTACTGAATTAATGTTGCTTCCTTCACATGATGCCTGCAACAACCTTCTCCACATCGTTCGGCAACAACTGATTCACATCAAACTGCAATTGCTTAAATTTGCAATGGATGATTCAATTTTTGTAAAGAGTCATAAAAGTAGTGAAAGGAAGAAATATGTGGAGGAAATATCATCCTTTGGGAGGATTTGATACCTTAAAAAATAGAAGAATTATAACAGAATAAAAAATGATGCGTGAGTCTTGTGATCAACACATGGTCAGGAAAAAATTTAATAAAATTGGGAATGGAGGGTTGTACCATAATTTAGAAAATTTTGAAGGGGGATTGTAAAAGCCCTTAATAAAATTTGGAATGGAGAGTTGTAAAAACCCTAATAAACAAAAGAGAATGGCATGTTTATGCTTCCATAAGAAGAAAGGGAAGAGAACTTATCGAATAAAGAGAAACAATGAAATTTGGATCGGAAAAGCAGAGGTTTCCTAAGCTACAGTTTACCATTGAATTGAAAAGAAATCGACATGGCTTGCAGAAGTATTTATGGGGTTTGAAATATGATAATGATGTGTGAGAATAATTTATTTTGATAACTAAAAATAAATCAACGGAAAAAAAAATGGCGATGGGAAAAAAAATCAAAGGACAAACAAAACATGAAGGCGGAAAACGGGTGAGGGTTCGTGTAGATTACGGTAACGAACCCCCACCCAAACAAATTTATTTACGATTGACCAGGATCTGAAAGACGTTAGTCGAAAAATTCTCATATCATAATAGAAAAATATAAAAGAGATTGAATTGATTGAATGATAATAATAATAATAATAATAATAATGAATATGAATACAATATTTATACACTAATTGATGATAGAAATCTATTCAAATAGAACTCTATCTAAACCAAATAACTCTATCATAATTCAAATTCAAATAACATTATTAAACAAACTATTGACTCAATCTTATCATTATCTCTAACAAAAGTGCTTTGGGTACATACTTCGGCTATATATTCTTTATCATTGTTTTTAAATTATATTATCTCGTTACCACTTCTAATCATAACAAACCACTTTTGTCAACAGTTGAGTGACCTGAACTAAGAACTCAAAGTGACTTTGGTAAAACTCAAATCCTTGCGGGATCAACCTTGTCCCATGGACTGATTCTGGAATTTGTTCCAGTGGTGTCATCGAAGTCTGAAAGTATATTTTTTTATCAAGAAATTTGTTCCAGTGAGGTCATTGGATGTTGGAATCAAACGCTTACCATTGTATTGATGTTAGTAAATGTGCTACTATATTTCCAAATAATATTCACACCAGGGTTCGATTTCATGACCCCTGGCTCTGATACCATGTTTGGATCAAACGCTTACTGTTGTACTAAACCAATTGGTGTCGGTAATTGTGCTACTATATTTTCTTATACATTAAAAGTGTACATTAAAAGTGTGGTCAATCTCTCCTAACATTGGAGCCTAAAATTGTAATTTTTAATGACAAAACAACAATTTTTAAAAACAAAACTACATTATTTTACTACTAAAAAAACTCCGGATCTCAGTGGGGTCACGTGACCCTACCTTGATCAATGTGGATCCGCCGGTGCCTTGTCCTCACCGAAATACATCAGTTTGGCTCATTAAGTTGCATCTTTTGGGCTGAACCAATACGTAAGAAGAGTTGCATCCTTTATTGGAAAGTTGTTTTTCCTCTATAAATTGAAGAATTCCCTAAATGAAAAGGACACAATCTTTACATAGAAAAACTCTTAAAACAACATAATTTTTATACAATTAGCAAACATAATTTTTTTATTTTGCATTTTTTTGAAGTGAAGAAGAGATATTCATACCACACTTTCGAGTTTGCCGCTTCTAATTAATTACAATTGTCATATGATCAGGGTCGGCGCCATGTATATGGATTTGGGTCACCCGACCTGTTAAAAATAATATTACAGTGGAAATTATGTTTTATATACACATTCTACATGTGTACCGATCCCCTTATTTTTATATATTGATCCCTATTGACCCGTATTGAACTATAATATGTAACATTACGCTTAGTAATTGTAAAATATGACAAATTTCCGATCCGTATCACTAAATTCCTGGAGCCGCCCCTGCATATGATTAGAAGGTAAGGATTGTTGTATCTTGAAAGACGATTGCGATTACCGTGGACATGAATTCGGCGCAGATTCGTCTTAAGGATATAGTGTCAACTCGCCTCAAGACACAAGTTTTCGTGTTTTCATGGTGCTGACAGCATGCTAATTGTGTTAATTGTGCCTATAGGTATAGCAATGAAACTAAAATTTTCATATGCTAGCCACAAACAAAAAACAACCGGTTTTTCTTTTTTCAAAAGTTTTCCACCGGCCTTATTATGGGTAATCGGAAGTTTTGAACGGTGACCAACTGATATGGTGTGGATCACTTTATTAGTATATGATTGATAAGTACACAACAGAAAAGATCAAATAGTACTCACATCCGATTATACAACACCTGAACCGAGTAACATATATACATAAACAATGCATGCATATATGCCTCTTTCTTCCCAAAGTCTAGTATATAATTCTATAAAAGATTTGTTACGATACAACAGCGATTCATTAATTTACATTTATACAAATGACAATAGAGCACAAAACCGGTTGGCTTATAAATAACTCGATCGCCTATAATACCCGTTGGATATATTCAAATGTCTTATGAAGATTTAAAAACCCCATGAACCAGAATTCGAAATCGTCGTTTGTAACTATCTTTATGTACTTTTGTGACGATCTTTCCACATCCTCACAAGTCTTTGCTCCCCTAATGTTTACAGATGGGATTGAGACCTGTACATAAAAAACAATGTACATCAAAAACAAAAAGGAATACACATTAACTTTAGCATAATGTACTATTTGTTCATGGTTTGCAACTTTTTTGATAGAAATTCAGAAAAGAAACATAGGATCATTATTACCTTGTAATGCACTCTAACAATCTTTCCGGAGGGAGAAACAGTTTTGATGGATCTCTCACTGAAAAATGCAATCTTGAAATTGGATATAAAAAGCAACCCAGCAATGGGACCAGCTGTGGTGGACAGATAACATTGAGAAGCCTTCAATAGTTTCTCGTCATTTCTGATCCCAAATAGCTTCTTGAATGCCTTCTCAACCCCACCTAACTGAATTATTTTTGCCCCCAAGCTCAGCTTTCCTTTCACGGTTTCTGTTAATTTTGGAGCCAATCTAACTGCACAAACAGGTGTTTATTTAAGAATTCTTGAAAATTCCTTGATTTTCCTTAGGCTAGTTTATATATAAAAAAAAACACAACGGTAATTAATTACCGTGCTCACGGAGGTCTTGTGCAAAAGAATCCATTTTTAGTCCGACCCTTTTCGTCCTACTGCTCCTCAACACCTCTAATTGACGTCCTGGATTCATTAATTCCAAATTTATTAGATAAAAGTACATTTAATTAATTCAGTACCAAGAAAATGATAAATCTTATAAACGACCGACTTACTGTTGTCAAACTTCGAAGCCTCATTTGATTTATCAACATGTTGCGAAAGCCTTCTCATGGATCCGTAAAAAAAGTTGTTTGGTATTCTGGTCATCACTTGATTGGATAATTGGTTCTTCATGTTTTCAATTTTAGTATATGCTTATTTGATAATAAGGCCCTTCGTAATGATGTTTTACTGCTTAATTATGTGTTCTCAGTGGATGCTGATATGCTTATTTGATACCCAAATTTATAGACTATAGTGATAGGAAAAGTGGTAGCTGAACATGGGGCCGATAAAATCTGAGTCATGTGGATAACATAAATAAAGAAAAAGTGATTAAAGTATAACCCCATGAATTGGAAATTTGGTTTGTGTATATATGCATCTATTTTTCTGTCAGCAGATTGCTTTCTGATGTGGAATGCTGTCACCAAACATTCATACATGTATAGCAAATCTATAAAGGGGTTAGCTTTTCATATCATACTTAATATGGACGGTCCATCAACGAAACTTCCACATGCAATCCACTCATATATATATATATATATATATATATATATATATATATATATATATATATGTCAAAATTATCACCGTATCGGATACTTTTGTATGGTAGCATATCTAGTGGCAGATCCAGAAATATTATTCAGTGGGATCTGTAACTTTTTTCAAAGTAAATATTATTTTTTACGGGGTCCGAAATATTTTTCTGCACATAAAATATAGAGTTTTCTTATATTTAATGTGGTCTGCGGACCCCCTTTAGGAAAGGGTAGATCCGCCTATGAGCATATCCTATATCCGATTCGTATCTAACACCGATACACACCTTCAGTGGTAACTTATGTTGAAACACCGCCAGACATTCCTCGTTTAACAGTAATGGAAAGTTAATAGAGAAATATAAAAGAGAATATTGCATTGATTGATTGATAATAATAATGAATATGAATACATATACCAAAAAAACACTCTATTGCTACACTTAGTTTTTGCCAGACACACAAAAATAGTGTGGCTAATATATACTTGGTTAGACTTTTTGCCACGCTCATGTGGCTAAAACTAAGCATATAGCAACACTTTTTGTTGTTTTGTGGCAAACAACAATGTAGCAAAAAAGTACATTTTTTGTAGAATATTTATAAAATAATCGGTAATATAAATCTATTTGAATAGAACTCTATCTAAACCAAATAATCTATCCGATCATTAGTCAAATTCAAATAACATTATCTAAACAAACTATTGACTCAATCTTATCATTATCTATAACACGCCCCCACAATCCCATGGTAATGCAATAAACATGGAGATTGACTTGTAATGAATTAATGTTGCTTCCTTCACATGGTGCCTGCAACAACTTTCTCCACATCAATCAGCAACAACTCATTCACATCAGCTTGTTATTGCTTACATATGTAATGGATTACTCAATGTTTGTAAAGAGTCATAAAAGTAGTGATGGAGAGGAAGAAATATGTGGAGAAAATATCATCTTTGGGAGGATTTGATACCCTAAAAAAATAGAAGAATTTATAGTTGAGTAAAAAAAATTGATGTGTGATCAGTCTTGTGATCAACACATGGTTAGGACAAAACTTAATAAAATTAGGAATGGAGGGTTGTACACTAATTAAGAAAATTTGGAAGGGAGGATTGTAAAAACCCTTAATAAAATTTAGAATGGAGGGTTGTAAAAACCCTAAAAAAAGAGAATGACATGTTTATTCTTCCATAAGAAGAAAGGGAAGAGAACATGTCGAATAAAGAGAAACAATGAAATTTGGATTGGAAAAGTAGAGGTTTCCTAAACTACAGTTTACCATTGAATTAAAAATAAATCGACATGGTTTGCAGAAGTGTTTATAGGGTTTGAAAGATGATCATAATGATATGTGAGTAATTTATTTTGATGACTAAAAATAAATCAACGGAAAAAAACATGTCGACGGGAAAAAAAAAATCAAAGGACAAACAAAACATGAAGACGGGAAACGGGTGAGGGTGTGAGGGTTCGTGTAGATTACGCTAACGAGCCCCCACCCAAACGAATTTCTTTACGATTGACCAGGTCTGAAAAACGTTAGTCGAAAAACTCTCATACCATAATAGAGAAATATAAAAGAGATTGAAATGATTGATTGATAATAAAAATGAATAGGAATACAATATTTATACACTGATTGATGATAGAAATCTATTCAAATAGAACTCTATATAAAACAAATAATCTATCATAATAACTCTATAATAATTCAAATTCAAATAACATTATCTAAATAAACTATTAACTCAATCTTATTATTATCTCTAACAAAGTGCTTTGGGAACATAACTTCGGCTATATATTCTTTATCATTGTTTTTAAATTATTCTATCTCGTTACAACTTCTAGTCATAACAAACCACTTTTGTCAACAGTTGAGTGACCTGAACTAAGAACTCAAAGTGACTTTGGTACAAACTCAAATCCTTGCGGGATCAACCTTGTACCATTAACAGATTCAGGAATTTGTTTCAGTGGTGTCATCGGAGTCTAAAAGTACATTTTTTTATCAAAATTTTGTTTCAGTGGAGTCATTAGATGTTGGAATCAAACGCTTACCGTTGTACTGAAATCAATTGGTGTTAGTAAAGGTGCTACTATATTTCCTCCAACACTTGCACAATATAATAGGGGTTCAACACGCCCCCTCAAGTGTGGCAATATCTCAGGGTTCGATCTCATGACCATTGGCTCTGATACCATGTTCGGATCAAACGCTCACCGTTGTACTAAAGTCAATTGGTGTTAGTAAATGTGCTACTATATTTCTGTATACATTAAGAGTGTGGTCAATCTCTCCCAACATTGGAACCCAAAATTGTAATTTTTAATGACAAAAAAACAAATTTTTACAACAAATCTACATCATTTTAATACTAAAAAAAATCTTCAGATCTCAGTGGGGTCACGTGACCCCACCTTGATCAATGTGGATCCGCCGATGCCTTGTACGCACCAGAATACATCAGTTCGGCTCATTAAGTTGCATCTTTTTCGCTGAACCAATACGTAAGAAGAGTTGCATCCTTTATTGGAAAGTCGTTTTCCTCAATAAATTGAAGCATTCCCTAAATGAAAAGGACACAATCTTTTGACCCCACCTTGATCAATGTGGATCCGCCGATGCCTTGTATGCACCTGAATACATCAGTTCGGCTCATTAAGTTGCATCTTTTTGGCTGAACCAATACGTAAGAAGAGTTGCATCCTTTATTGAAAAGTTGTTTTTCCTCTATAAATTGAAGCATTCCCTAAATGAAAAGGACACAATCTTTACACAAAAACTCTTACAACAACATAATTTTTATACAATTAGCAAACACAATTTTTATACTTTGCATTTTTTCGAAGTTAAGAGGAGATATTCATACCACGCTTTCGAGTTCGCCCTTTATGATTCATTACAAGTGTCATATGATTAGAAGGTAAAGATTATTGTATCTTGAAACACGATTGCGATTGCCGTGAGCATGAATTCGGCACAAATTCGTCTTACGGATATAGTGTCAACTCGCCTCAAGGCACAAGTTTTCGTGTTTTCATGGTGTTGACAACATGCTAATAGGTTAATTGTGCCTAAAGGTATAGCAATGAAACTAAAATTTTCATATGGTAGCCACTCAAAAAAACAACCTATTTTTCTTTTCCAAAAGTTTTCCACCGGCCTTATTATGGGTAATCGCGCGAAAGTTTTGAACGGTGACCAGTTGATACGGTGTGGATCACTTTATTAGTATATGATTGATAAGTACACAATAGAAAATATCAAATAGTACTCATGCACGTCCGATTATACAACACCTGAACCGAGTAACACATATATATAAACACTGCATGCAGTACATTATAATGTAATGCAAGAAAGCATTGCATATATGCCTCTTTCTTCCCAAAGTCTAGTATATACTTCTATAAAAGATTTGTTACGATACAACAATGATTAATTAATTTACATTTGTACAAATGACGATAGAGGAAACACAAAACCCTAGGCTGACTTATAAATCACTCGATCGCCTATAATACCCGTTGAATATTTTCAAAGGTCTTATGAAGATATAAAAAACCCATAAACCAGAATTCGAAATCGTCATTAGTAACAATCTTTATGTACTTTTGTGACGATCTTTCCACATCCTCACAAGGCTTTGCTCCCCTAATGTTTACAGATGGGATTGAGACCTGTACATCAAAAACAAAAAGGAGTAGACATAACGTACTTTAGCATAATGTACTATTTGTTCATGGGTTGCAACCTTTTTGATAGAAATTCAGAAAAGAAACATAGGATCATTACCTTGTAATGCACTCTAACAATCTTTCCGGAGGGAGAAACAGTTTTGATGGATCTCTCACTGAAAAATGCAATTTTGAAATTGGATATAAAAAGCAATCCAGCAATTGGACCAGCTGTGGTGGACAAATAGCATTGAGAAGCCTTCAATAGTTTCTCGCCATTTCCGATCCCAAATAGCTTCTTGAATGCCTTCTCAACCCCACCTAATTGAAGAATTTTAGCCCCCAAGCTCAACTTCCCCTTCACTGTTTCTGTTAACTTTGGAGCCAATCTAACTGCAAAAACAGGTGTTTGTGTAAACTTTCTTGAAGATCCCTTGATTTTCCTTAGGATATATAGTTTATATAAAAAACACAACAGTAATGAAATTACCGTGCTCACGTAGGTCTTGTGCAAAAGAATCCATTTTTAGGCCGACCCTTTTAGTCCTACTGCTCCTCAACACCTCTAATTGACCTGGATTCATTAATTGTAAATTCATTAGACTTCAAGCAAATTTAATTAATTCAGTACCAAGAAAATGAATAATCTTATAAATGATCGACTTACTGTTGTCCAACTTTGAAGCTTCATTTGATTCATCAACATGTGGCAAGAGCCTCCTCATTGATCCGTAAAACAAGTTGATGGGCATTCTGATCATCACTTGATTCTTCATGTTTTCGATTTTAGTATCGCCTTTCGTAAGGATGTTTTACTGCTTATGTGTTCTCAGTGGATGCTGATATATATATAATGCTTATCTGATACCCGAATTTATAGTGATAGGAAAAGTGGTAGTTGAACATGGGATAGATAATAATCTGAGTCATGTGGATAACATTATAAAAAGGAAAAAGTGATGAAAGTATAATCCCCATGTGCTAGCTGACTCTTAGACAGTGTTGAGAAATTTGGTTTGTGTATGCATCTTTTTTTCTGTCTGCTGATAGCTTTCTGATGTGGTTTTGGAGCATACTGATGTGGAATATGCTTTCACTAATATTCATAGGGAAACTTGAAAAAGTATGCCTGAAAAGTAAAAGATTGGAAAAATATGCTTCAAAAATAAACATTTGAAAACTATACCTGCGACCGATGCATGAATGACGACGCGCGACGCGCGATTTATGCATGCATGACCATCATCAGCGATGCACGCCGCGACGCATGAGTGACGACGCACGTATGCGACGTGACGACGAGGCGTATTTTGTCAAATTTTTTACTTTTCGAACATTGTTTCTCAAGTTTCTCTATCCATATTACACAGAAAAAAAGTCTCTACTTGGCTCTATAGCTGATCTGTCAACTACCTTATCCTACAAATTTATTTTTCTGAATGGATGATGTCACTTAAGTGGTCAAGCAACGAAACTTCCACATGCAGTCCACTCATATATACAGGGTCGGTCCTGGCATTTTTTAGGTTTAAGACCAAATTTTCGAATTGAGTTTTTTTAGTTAAAGTTGCTTTTTTTTTAAAAAAACATATTTATTGCGTTTTTAACATCTGTATGTCTAAATTTTTTTTGTGCCAAGTATTTTCTATAGTTTTCCATACAAAAAAATAATAAAACTTGTTTGTATTTCAATATTTTTTTTTCTGGGTAATGAAGGAGAATGACACATCAACTAAGGGGAATTACAGTTTTTTTTGTAACTTTTGCATAAATGATAAAATTATTTTATTTTATTTTATTATTTTTCTGCCACAGGTTTTCTAAAAAAAAAAAAAAAAAAAAAAAAACTCAACACAATTTCTCTCTCATCAATTTTTTTAAACACTTATATCTTTCAATATACAACTCCAAATTTGAAAATTTTTTGACCAGATTTTTTTATTTTTTCATGCTCTTTGTTTTGAGACCACATTCAACATATTCCGACGTGATTTCAGAAAATCCGCTGTCGAAATTCACTGTCGATATTCACTAATTTTCGGGATTCACTAGGGAGATTCACTGAGTGAATTTCGACATTGAATCTCATAAAAAAGATGTAATTATATCGAACCAAGTCTCAAAACGAAGAGCATCAAAAATAAAAATTCAAAGGTGAAATTTTATCTCATTTGGATATCAAGATAAAAGATATGATCGTTTGAAAATCGGGTAGAAAAGAGAAAAATAAATATAAAAAAAAAAGTTGGGAATGAGGAGAATGACAAAATATTTCATCAATTAAGTAGAAGGACGATCTTTTTTTGAACTTTTGCATAAAGAATACAAAACTATTTATCCACTATCGAAATTCACTTGTGTTCAAATTCACTGCTTAAATTCATTGCCGAAATTCAACGTCCGAAATTCACTAATTTTCAAAATTCATTGTCGGGATTCACCGATTTTCGAGATTCATCATCAAAATTCACTATCGAAATTCACCGATTTCGGGATTCACTAGGAGATTCACCGATTTTCGGATTCATGTGTTTGTCATCTCGCTTATAAAATTATGCAGTTGTCTTCTCCCTATAAAAAATATGTAGTTGTCTGTTGCTTAATAATATTTCAGATTGTGTCCTTATCCCTAATTTTCCAAAAAAAGTTTCCAGGAAAAAGTTATCAGGACTATTCGCGTGGATTTTTTTTTAATATATATATATATATATATATATATATATATATATATATATTGTGTTTTTGTCCTTCAGGCTATAAAAATATAAAAGTTGTCATTCTTCCTATAAAAATTATGTGGCTGTCTATTTACTCAAAAATATTTCAAAAGCTGTTATTATCCCTGATTCTCCATTTTTTTTGGGCCAAGTAAAATTTTTTATTGAGACCTTTATCGATTGGAGTAAAAAAATATGGGCCCTTATCAAAAAAAAAAAAAGACATATTATATTAGGTTGGATCAGATTGAATCTACACGGAAATTTTTTTTCTTTTAACGAAACATGTACCGTCGGGCCCTCCCGGCACCGTTGGGCTTAAGACGGCCGTCTCTCCGGCCGCACATGAGAGCCGGCCCTGCATATATGTATATATATATATATATATACACACACACACACACTATCAAAAAACACGTGTTTTACACGTGTTACCTTTAAATTAAAAATTTTAAAATTGAAAAATTAACGATGCAATTTAATATTACATAATAATACTATCATATACCAAAATACTATTTTTTGAGCATAAAAAAAAACTAGATGTCATTTTTTTCTCTCTACCAATATTTTAAACGATTATATCTTTTGATCTACAACTTCGACCATCGTAATTCTTTCACCATCTTTTGGTCTTCTATATTTTGATGTTCCATTTGATATTTTTCCGACATAATTTTTGGAAATCAAAATTTTCTTCAGTAACAGTGAAGTTGAAAATGCAATAACAATGACATGTGAAGATGCACTTGCACTGCTAAACATATGAATATTTGATTCATTGACAATAATAGCTTGTCAATGTATCTTTATTGACACTTTTTGAAGACCAAAACATGTGTCTTTTCATCTTAGGGCATGTTTGGTATAGAAAAAAAGCTCGAGAAAGAAAAGTCACGAGAAAAGACTGAGAAAAGAAAAGTTGAGAATAGAAAAGAATAGATTCTCACCATTTGTTTGGGTATGCAGAGAAAAAATATTGAGAATAGAATTAATTTTCAAGTATTCCGTTTGGCAGAGGGAAATGAACAAAAGAAAAGAAAAGAATTATCAATCTATTCTCACATGTCTGTTTGGTTGTCATGGAGAAGAATGTAATTGAATTTATGAGTGAGATTTTTTTTATTATATATTAAAGTTGTAATTTAATGAGGATGTTTTTTTTAGTTTGTTAAATGAAACAAACAATACAAAAATACAAAAATTAAACTTGCGATAGAAAAAGTGGAAGGTGGGTGAGAAAAATGCGGAGGGAAAAAATGGGACTTTTCTATTCTCAATCTACTTTTCTTCAGGAATAGCTGAGAATCAAAAGTTGAGAAAAGAATGACATTTTGAGAAAAGACAGTAAGTTATGAAAATATTATTTTCTTTTCTTCGGCAACCAAACGTATCTAAATTGAGAAAAGAAAATAAATCTTTTCTTTTCTCATCTCTTTTCTCCCTACCAAACAAGCCCTTAAGTGACATTTTATGAAGAACAAATCATGTGTCCCTACATCTTTATTCACACTTTATAAAGACCAAATTAGATGTCGCTATATCTTCAGTAACACTTTATTAAGACCAAATCAACTGTTGCTGAATCTTCATTTACACTTTATGAAGAACAAATCAAGTGTTACTACATCATCATTGACACCTTAGGAATACCAAATCATTTGTTACTTATCATCTACGATGTCATTGCATCTTCATTTCTCTTCTTCCTCGATCATTACCATCACTACATCTTCTTCGAAAGAATATTCTGATTCATTCATTCAACGAAGAAGGAGAAAAAGAAGAAGTTGGTCATACAACGGGAAGAGCACAAAAAATAAAGAATCTGGTTCATTCAATGGAAAAAGAAGAAGAAAAAAAAGTCGTTAATTCATCGTGAGAAGAGAAACAACAAAAAAGAAGATGAAACATTCAATGCAAAAATGGAAGAAGTCAAGGAGGTTTGGGACTCGAATCGCTGAGATTTTTCTCAAGCCGACCAAAGTCGGCCATGGAAAGAGTTTGTCGGATTGAAGGACTTTCGCCAAGTCGACCATGGTCGAATCGGGTTTGAAAGCTAAAGAATCGGACTGGATGTTATTGGTGACGAGGGGCTGGTTTTGGCCATTATTGACGGATTCCAATGTAGGTTGGAAAGGTGGGGCGACTCCGATCCGTTGAGCCGGCCATGGATTTTTTCTTCTAAAAAAACAATCTATCTTTATTAGAATCATGTTGAACACCACAATGAAAGTAAAGAATTCAAATTACAATCACATCAAACCCATGATAAACATAGATTTCTAACTGTAGGTTACATCTTGAAGATCAAAACATTAATGTAAGCATTTTTTCGAAGTCAAGAAGAGATATTCATACCACCCTTTCAAGTTCGCCGCTTCTGATTCATTACAAGTGTCATATGATCAGAAGGTATTGATTGTTGTATCTTGGGAGACGATTGCGATTACGTACCGTGGACACGAATTCGGCACAAATTCGTCTTAAGGATATAGTGTCAACTCGCCTCAAGGCACGAGTTTCGCTTTTTCATGGTGTTGACAAAGCATGCTAATTGGGTTAATTGTGCTTATAGGTATAGCAATGAAACTAAATTTTGCATATGGTAGCCACTCAAAAAAAAACAACCGATTTTCTTTTCAAAAGGTTGCCATGGGCCTTATTATGGGTAATCGCGCGAAAGTTTTGAACGGTGACCAGCTGATACGGGGTGGATCACTTTAATTAGTAGTATATGATTGATAAGTACACAATAGAAAAGATCAAATAGTACTCACGTCCGATTATACAACACCTGAACCGAGTAACATATATACATAAACAATGCGTGCATAATTCTATAGAAGATTTGTTACGATTCAACAGCGATTCCTTAATTTACATTTGTACAACTGACGATAGAGCACGAAACCGTAGGATGACTTATAAATCACTCGATCGCCTATAATACTCGTTGAATATATTCAAAGGTCTTATGAAGATTTAAAAAACCCATGAACCAGAATTCGAAATCGTCATTAGTAACAATCTTTATGTACTTTTGTGACGATCTTTCCACATCCTCACAAGGCTTTGCAACCCTAATGTTTACAGATGGGATTGAGACCTGTACATCAAAAACAAAAAGGAATTAATAGACATTAACTTTAGCATAATGTACTATGTGTCCATGGGTTGCAACTTTTTTGATAGAAATTCAGAAAAGAAACATAGGATCATTATTACCTTGTAATGCACTCTAACAATCTTTCCGGAGGGAGAAACAGTTTTGATGGATCTCTCACTGAAAAATGCAATTTTGAAATTTGATATAAAAAGCAATCCAGCAATTGGACCAGCTGTGGTGGACAAATAGCATTGAGAAGCCTTCAATAGTTTCTCGCCATTTCCGATCCCAAATAGCTTCTTGAATGCCTTCTCAACCCCACCTAATTGAAGAATTTTAGCCCCCAAGCTCAACTTCCCCCTCACTGTTTCTGTTAACTTTGGAGCCAATCTAACTGCAAAAACAGGTGTTTGTGTAAAATTCTTGAAAATCCTCTTGGGCAAAATTGTGATTTTAATGTTTACAAGTTGGCTATTTTTGGATTTTAATCTACTCAGGTGAGGAAAATAGTCCTCTAAGTTGGTTTTTCCGACCAAGCACCTAATATTTTAAAATTGATGACGCTACGCACACTTTACAGAACTGCCTCGTGGGATCCTACATGCTTGTGGTCCCATTTCTCCTCCATTCACTAAAAATAAAAAGTTGAGGAAGAAGGATTTGAACCAACGACCTTGTGGTAAAATACCAAGCACTTTGCCATCCAAGCCTATAACTTCAATATGTTTATTATGACACAAGTAATTACTTATGCACAATAACATTTCTTCCAACATTGTATGTACCTAATTTAAATAAATTTATTTACAAAATTAATTTAACTGTAGATGATATATATATAAGAGCTCTTGCATAATGTTTTTAAATTTTTTTATAACCTATTATTCTTATTATTATTAATGTAAGTCGACCTTACATTACCAGAAGAGTAATAATTATAAATATTTTTCTTATCTTACTATTAATTTGTATATATTCAGTCAACTTTTTTAATATCATAATTATTACATTAATTAATGATAATCAAATTGTATATCAAACACTATAGTCTTTTTTGAGAACCAAATATTATAGTCTAATATATTTAATCACTGTGTTTCAAAAAAAAAAATAATCACTGTGTTTCAAAAAAAATTAATTAATCAATTTATTAATGTATATGATAATTCTAAATCCACTTACATTTAGGGACGTAGATAGTATTTTATTTTTTTTATTTATAAAAAATAACTACATCAAATTAACAAGGAAAATTAAACCAAAGGAAACCATATTATGCATAAGTAATAAATCTTGTCATAGTATAAACATTAAAGTTGTGGCTTAGATGGCAAAGTACTTGATTTTTACCATTAGGTTGCTGGTTCGAATCCTTCATGCATCAACTTTTTATTTTTAGTAAATGGGGTAGAAATGGGACCCACCGCCACGTAGATCCAACATGGCATATGATGTGGCGTCAATATAAGTTATTTTTTATGATTCCGGTGTCCAGTCAGCATAAACCGGCGGATAGGACTAAAATCCAAAAAAAAACCCAACTTAGAGGACTATTTTCCTTACCGGAATAGGAGCAGGATTAAAATCCAAAATAGGCCAACTTAGAGGACTAAAATCCTAATTTTGTCAAATCCCTTGATTTACCTTAGGCTATTTTACATATAAAAAACACAACAGTAATGAAAATACCGTGCTCACGGAGGTCTTGTGCAAAAGAATCCATTTTTCGGCCGACCCTTTTAGTCCTACTGCTCCTCAACACCTCTAATTGACCTGGATTCATTAATTGCAAATTCATTAGACTTTACGCAAATTTAATTAATTCAGTACCCAAGAAAATGAATAATCTTAAACAAGACTTACTGTTGTCAAACTTTGTAGCTTCATTTGATTCATCAACATGTGGCAAGAGTTTCCTCATGGATCCGTAAAACAAGTTGTCTGGTATTCTGATCATCACTTGATTCTTCATGTTTTACTGCTTATGTAGTTATGTGTTGCCAGTGGATGCTGATATGCTTATTTGATACCCCCCAAATTTATAGTCATAGAAAAAGTGGTAGTTGAGCATGGGGATAATCTGTGTCATGTGGATAACATTACAAAAAAAAGGAAAAAGTGATTAAAGTATAATCCCCATGTGCTAGCTGACTCTTATATAAAGTTGAGAAATTTGGTTTGTGTATGTATCTTTTTTCCTGTCTGCTGACTGCTTTCTGACGTGGTTTTGGAGCAAACTGATGTGGAATACTTTCACTAATCCATATTACACAGACAAAAAGTCTGTACTTGGCTCTATAGCTGATCTGTCAACTACCTTATACAAAGTTATTTTTCTGAATGGATGATGTCACTTAAGTGGTCAAACAAACCAAACTTTTACATGCAATCCACTCATATATATGTATAATTTATAACGTTCTCCGTTTTTCTTAAGGTCATGTGGACATAGTGGTACCCATGAACCTCCATTTGGCCACATATCTCTGAATGCCCGTAAAGTTTGGCTCTTATCCGGGAGTTCAATCTCGCATGGAGTGCTCTTTAACATATTAAAGCCACCAGAAATTCCAGCATTTGACCACTTAGGTGGAATCGAAACCTTCATTTCTACGACAATTGTCAAACCACTTATATCTGTTCGCTTAAACTAGCTACTAGGTTACAAGTTCTCTCTATAAAGCGATGGAGATAACTTGATGCAAGAAACAAAATGCGAAACAATCAAACGTAAACAATCAAAGGAGAAAACGAAACAAGAAGAACACGAGATTAACGTGGAAAACCCCCGATGGGAGAGGTAAAACCACGGGCGAGAAAAGAGATATTTTATTATGCACTGAATTTACAAATTTCAACACACTCAGACAATGCAACAACAACTGTATTTATAGGTACAAATCCCTAAACCCAAGCCGCCAGGAATATTTGTCTGATCTGCCATAAATACCTTTACACGTGTCCTCCCTTTAATGACCTCATAGGCATCACATAATGAAATTATCGATGTGGGACCTGCTTTGATTTCGAAGATTTCGTGCAGACTATCACCTGCGATAGTTACCTGTTGACGAAGCCTCGATGAGACTCCACCCCTACCGATGCACGCACTTGAATACACTTCTCAGCTGCCCATCACACAGCTGAGTCTTCAGATTGGTTCCACCAAAATGTAGAGTTTAAGTCACTTTACTGACAAATCTCCACATTGACTTCAACTCTCACTAGAGCCAAACAGATTGCATAACCAGATGTACTTGTATCAGACTATCTCCACAGCATCCACTCCACTGATCTGCCCTCAGTAGAGTTTCCAGAAACAGATTATAAGCTTTGAATATTCAGTAAGTCCAGGCAAAGCTGAAACTTACTCTGCTGAACTGGTTTAGTGAACATGTCAGCCGGATTATCCTTGGTGCCGATCTTCTTCACTACAACCCTCTTCTCATTCCTCAAGAAATGATACTTAACATCAATATGCTTGGTTTCCTCATGATGAACATGATCCTTGGCTAAACATATTGCACTTAGACTGTCACAATATATATCAGCCTGATCCTGATGCAACCCTAAATCACTGACTAGCCCCTTCAACCAAATACCCTCCTTAGCTGCTTCAGTAAGAGCCATGCATTCTGCTTCAGTTGTTGATAAGGCTATCAGAGCTCAAGAGTAGCTTTCCACCGACCACCACGTCAGATTTCCCAATGTAAACACATACACAAATCATTGATTTTCTAATCACAACATCACTGCATAATCAAGATCACAAAGAGCTCGTGACTGCACTCACGATATCACTTCCATAAATGAGACCAATATCACCACTGTACCTCTCGTGTACCGAATATCCTTTAACAAATTTTCCAGTGTTCCTTTCCAGGTTGAGCCATAAACCTGCGACAACACCGATTTGCTGAGCCGGATCGAAGCTAGTGCAAACCATGGCATACATCGATCGCTAACCGCACTAGCATAGGGAACTTTGACATATACTCCTTCTCTTGGTGATCAGAAGCATAAGCGACAAATGAACATTTGATGCCATATGAGTATCTATTGGTTTTGCAAACAGACATCCCAAACTTGGCCAATATCTTCCGCACATAACCTCGCCGAGACAAGAATAATTTCTTCCGACTTATATCTCTCAGGATCTCCATCCCCAAGATTTTCTTGGTTGCACCCAAATCCTTCATTTCAAATTCAAAGACTAAGAAGGTTCTTGATTTTGAATATCGACTTCTTTTTACAAAGAAAGAAATCAACATGTCATCCACATACGAACAAGATAGATATGAGATCCATCTTTCAAATAGACTATGGTAAACACACAATATCATAAGGACTTCATTGTAACCTCTTTGAAGCATAAAATCACAAACCTTTTATACCACTCGCTTGGAGCTTGCTTCAAACCATACAATGATTTCTTCAACTTGCAAACATAATTTTCTTTGCCAGAACTTGAAAACCCTCAGGCTATGTCATGTATATCTCCTTATCCACCTCACCATGTAGCAAGCGCTACATCTAATTTCTCAAGTTCCAGATCCTCTTTGTGCACCATTGCTAGTAACACCCTGATTGAAGTGTGTCGACCACTAGTGAAAATATTTCATCAAAGTGAACCCTTCCTTTGATCAATCCTCTTGCAACCAAACGTGCCTTATACTTGACCCTTCGCCTTAGTTATTCCTTCCTTTTCTTGAAAATCCATTTACAAGTCACAACTCCTTTGTCGGTAGGGTCGCTTGACCAATTCCCAAGTCTCGATTCTTCAACAATGACTCCATTTCATCTCCATGGTGGTGCATACCACCGAGATGCTTCAGCGTATGTCATCGCTTCCTCGTAAGTAGTAGGTCCAAAGAACCTCTACCTCTTCGCAACTTGGAGTGCATATCCACCAAATCATACCCATATCTCATTGGAGGTATACCAACATTAGATCTTCTAGGCTTTCAACGGCGCCTAGACTCTGTTGATTAATGTCTCAGATGACGCCTCTACCGAGGTCTCGGTGGTGGCTTGGATCGATTCTCGTTCATTATCCAGATCGATATAGTGTTGATTTGGATCCACCGATTGTTGCATATCGAGAGACTCCACCAAGCTCCACCGATTCTCAACATTATCGATTCGATCTTGGTTCGCATTCAAGAAACTCTCCCAATCGATGAGTTAAGCATAGAATTTTCATCAAACACCACGTCCCCGCCGAGGATTACTCTCGGACTCTGCCGATGACCAAATTCTATATCCTTCACTCCATCACCATACCCTACAAACACTCCTTCTTGGCTCTAAGCTCCAACTTCCTTCACTAACATGATAGTAAGTCAGACTCCCAAAACCCTTAGAATCGAGTAGTCAAGAGGGCTTGACCACATCTCAAATGGTGTCTTGAGATTGATCCCTGTGTGAGGACTCCTGTTGATTAAGTAGCAAGCTATTTTTACAGCCTCTGCCCAAAATCTCCTTGATAAACCATCTTGAGAAAGCATACATCTTGCCCTCTCCAAAGAGAGTTTGATTCATCCTTTCACTACACCATTTTGCTTGAGGTGTATTCCTTACGATGATGTCCGGCAATACCTCTCGCACAAATGAATCAAAATCCGTCCAAAGCAAATTCCGACCATTATCTCATCGAAGCTTCTTGATTTTCTTGCCTAACTGATTCTCCACTAGGGCCTTCCACTCGCTTGAAGTTACTTGAATGCATCACTTTTGTTCTTCATAATCACCACCCAAGTCATCCTTGAATAGTCATCTATGAATGACACAAAATATCTGTGACCACCCAATGACTCAACTTTTGATGGACCCCAAAGCAGATCTGAATGGATATAATCAAGTGATGCCCTTGTGTTGTGCAACCTGCGCCGAGAACTTACTTCAGGCAATTTCCCAAACACACAATGTTCACAAAAGTCCAGTTCTTGACCTTATATCCCCAAGAAAACTCAATTGAAGAAAGAATCATACCCTTTCACCCATATGACCAAGTCTCATGTGCCATACTGAGTCTGCTTGAGATCAGTGAATCACTGAGATGCAACAAAGAAGAAGGTGCGATATATAGTAGATCCTTGTAATAAATACAAGGTTCCTCTCTTGATCTCTTTGAGGACTACAACTGAATCTTTGAAGACATTCAGCTGTCCACCTTCACCCTTGAAATTGAACCTCTTGATGTCTAGTAGACTAAGAGATACCAAATTCTTGGTCATCTGTGGAACATGTCTTACATCTTTCAGTGTACAAAATTTACCATCCTTTGTCCTTAACTTTACTGAGCCAATTCCCACAACTTTGCAAACCTTGTTGTTGGCCATATAGATTTGACCACCATCCATCTGCTCATAAGTGGAAAACCACTCCCTGTTTGGACAAATATGGTAGGATGCTCCAGAATCAACTATCCACACATCATTATGGTGTGTAAATCCCCTGCAACTAGAACCAGATCCTCATCAGATTGCTCAAGAGCTGGCCAAGCCATCGTGCGGAGTTGCCTTCCTCGCTGCTTTCTTCTTCCTGGACAATTGGACTTCCAATGTCCCCTCCTCCTGATAATTACAGACATCGTAGACTTAGGACCTTTGGACCCGACTTCTTTTTCTTCTTCTCGCCCATATCCTTTTCCACTATTGTCGCTAGCTACTAGCCCAAAGAAATGATCGTCTGTCCCATCACCTTGTGTCTAAGCTCCTGGCATGTAAGCGCACCTCACATCCTCTAAAGCTACAGTATCCTTCCCAAGTAAGAAAGATCGCACAAAGTTTTCATATGATGCCGGTAATGACACCAACAGGATTAGGGCTGCATCTTCATCCTCAATTTTAACATCAATATTCCTTAAATCAAGTAATATTGTGTTCAGCTGGTCCAGATGTTCCCTCAGTGGACTCCCTTCATGCATCTTCAAAGTGAACAACCTCTATTTCAACAACAACTTGTTGGTCAGTGACTTGGTCATATACACGATTTCAAGCTTCTTCCACAACTTGGCTATGGTGTCTTCCTCAGCAACCTCAGTGATAACATCATCAGATAAGCACAACATGATGGTTGAATGTGCTTTCTCTTCCACACTGGCATAATCTGCTGCATCTGTATTTGGTTTGTCAGATAAAGAACTCCACAAACCCTTCTGTTTCAACAGTGCACACATCTTGATTTGCCATAGACCAAAACTGTTCCTTCCTGTAAATTTATCAATTTTCACGTTTACTGATGACATCTTTTCTTGCTAAAGATCACAACTTTATCATAGATCCTAGCACCTTACTGAAGGTCTTGGTGAAGATGAAGTTGATCGTATAGATTGTTTTCTCCAGAACCTGTCTCTGATACCACTTGTTATAAAACTGATGGAGATAACTTCGGATGCAAGAAAGTAAAATGAAACAATCAAACGTAAACAATCAAAGGAGAAAACGAAACAAGAAGAACACAGATTTAACGTGGAAAACCCCTCAGCCGGGAGAGGTAAAAAACCATGGGCGTAAAAGAGATATTTTATTATGCACTGAATTTACAGATTTCAACACACTCGCACAATTCAACAACAACTGTATTTATAGGTACAAATCCCTAAACCCTAGCCGCCAGGAATATTTGTCTGATCTGCCATAAATACCCTTACACGTGTCCTCCCTTTAATGACACTTATAGCTGTCACATAACAAAATTATCGGATGTGGGACCTGCTTTGTATTCCAAGATTTCGTGAGACTATCACCTGTGCCGAGTAGTTACCTTCGAAAAGAAGCCTCGATGAGACTCCACCCTACTTGATGCACACTGAATACACTTCTCAGCTTCTCATCACACAACTGAGTCTTCGGATTGGTTCCACCAAAATATAGAGTTTAAGTCACTTTACTGACATTCTCCTTAGACTGATTATGATACACTTTAAAATAAATTAGTTATAATTTTGAACACTAAAAGCTTCTAGTGATGGAAAGAGGCCGGTTTCCATCCCTTGTCTCTCTTTTCTTCTTCATCTCTCTATGGCTAAAATTCCTTGTCTGTCTTTGCGAATAGGAGGCCGGAGATCCTCCTACGTAATGCCAAGAAGGTACACCCCCTTAAGTGTGGGAAACTGTCCTAACACTTGCACAATATTAATTGGGATTCAACACGCCCCCTCAAGTGTGGGCAATCTCTCCTAACACTTGCACAATATAAATAATCAATATAAATAATGTCGACACCAGGGTTCGATCTCATGACCTCTGGTCAGATACCATTTAGAATCAAGCGCTTACAATTCTACTAAAACCAATTGGTATTAATAAAGACGCTACTATGTTTCCTTATACAGAGTGTAAGTAATCTCTCCCAACACTCTTCTCAAGTGTGGCAATCTGTCCAACAGTAACAGAATTGAAAGTAAAATATAAATTTGAATCAATATTGATTATCTTGTCCTAAAACATCCATATATATCACATAGCCAAATGAGGTAAAGTCGTATACTATGGTGAACCCATATCCAAAGTTTAATCATTGTTGTAACAGATTTCAAGTACCTTGAATAACATAAGAAATAAACGTAAAACAAAACAAGAACTTAAACAAGAAGAAACACAGAGATTAAACGTAGTATTCGAAAATGTGCCGACTAATCCATTGACGGAAAGAGGATATTTCACAATCCACAGAAATTTACAAATATACTTGTGTCTGTTACAATAACTGCTGGTATTTATAGCCTTTGGAACCTAACCCTACCCGCCATAATCTCCAACTGAGTATTTCCCTAAAATACCCTACTTGTAGTCTTCACAGAATTCAAACGAGGACTACCAGTTATAACAACATTCAAACTCAAAGTCGATTCAGACGTGAACACCAGACTTCATATGTGATCACTAGATTTCAGCTGAGAACATCTCACCAAACATATCACTCGCTTGAAAGTTTCACTGACCTTCCATACTTTAATACCTCACCAAACACCACTATAAGTCTTCCAGATTTAGCTTTGTGATTCATTTTGGGCCAGACGCAAAGACCAAGTAACCTCTCTCGAATAACAAATCCCCACCTTGACTTGAACTCGTTCAACCGGATGCATTACCAGATTTCCGGACGTGTTGTACCAAAGTGCACTAGTCGATTGCGGATGTCAGAACTGATTTCCACTTTTTCGACTAGTCTTCAAATATGAGTCAACTTAATTGATGTTGTTTTCACTATCATTTTATCCTCAATTCCGTTGCAATTATATGTATTATTGTATCACTCAACCATTTTTGGAAAATTTCATCCACCGCTACATAATTGTTAATATTGGTATTTATTCGATGTTTGAACTCCTTTGGATAGATTTACCGGTTTTTATAACCGGAGTTTTGTTATCAAGTTTACGCAGGGGTTGTGCCTTTTTTGTCTTTGTAGTGCATATATACTGCTACTCGAGGCCTTGGTGGAGTTTTCCTAAAAGAGATGATTTGTATTGCATTGATATGCGAGATGAGAGTTGGAAGATTTGTACCCCTGCCTGATGTCGCCCACCTGATACCCAAGCGCCTGCAGTTTCCTCAGCTAAATCTAAAACTATAGAAAGAGAGGGAAATTCATAAAAAAAGCATGGAGGCCACCCAATGTCACCACATGCTCAACATTTAATGCACTTGCAAGAGTCAACAACCTGGTAAGATTGACACCCGCCACGACCATTTCATGGTGTCCGCCCTATGTGATCTGCTGCACAGTACGAGGAGCATTTATTGCATTGTCAGACCGCCTTGGCATTAAAGTTGGCGGACGCATGAACCTTTTGGATGGTGTCCGCCCATGGCTCGGCTGACATGATGTTCTAAACACTTTTTAGATCATTTTGAAGGATAACTTCGGAGAACACCATTCATTACACCCGTTAACTTCTTCATCTTCCACAACTACTTCTTGCAGGCACCTTCACCTTAGGGCACTTATAGCCCTAGCATAGCATTAGTAAAACCTATCAATCCTTGTAATATTGAATCATCACCATTGTAGTTATTTTGGATGCGTTGTTGGAGAAATTTACAGCATTTTGTAACAAATCTTGGAGCTTGTGAGTAATAGCTTTCAGTTATCTCGGATATGACTTCCTTGGTGATTATCTTTATTGATTTTATCGTTGATATGCTTATGAAATCCTTCTTGACAACTATGATTTCATAGCCTTGTTTGGCTAGGCTTTTGCTTAGCCAAGATTATGTTTAAATAAGAGTGTTTATATTTCGTGGTGATATGGATGACATGTTTAGATTGCTAGATTCTTGCTTGGTTAATTTTTCTTTCTTATTCTTGTTGATAGTTAGTTTTAGATTTGCTACCAAGCACTACGCGCGCGCGCGCGCACACACACCACACACATTTTTAGATGAGATCAAAAAAGATTCTTTGTGTGGGAAAAGAGGTAAGAAAACAAATATTTAAATTCGAATCATTGACAACGATGTCGGACTGCTAAGTGGGATTTTTAGCTTGTCTATGCAAACATAGATCTTAATCATGTTTATTCGCTTGTTTGATAATACAAATCGAACCGGTGACGCTGTGTCGGCCTGTTAAGTAAGCTTGCGGATGAACATAACGTTAGAACGGAAGGAAGGAAGGTTAAATGTCATCCCAGCATACCACAAGAGATGCACACTCGAGTTTACATTATCTTGGATAGCACTTCATCTATATTGTTTGTTTTTGTGTAAGTCAGTAGCTTGACCTCAACTTTATTGTCTTCATGGGTTGAACCAAGAATACATGATTGATTGGTATTTAACCTCACTTTTCTTTGGGATATGACCTTGACTCACTTTTTCTAAGCTACAAATGATCCGGTACACTGTCGGAGATTTTGTAACTAGAAATTCTGATCAAATTTTTGGCACCGTTGTCGGGGATGTGTAACGGTTAATGCTTATAGTGATTTAGCTATTTTTGGGATTAAGTCAATCTCTTCTTATCTTTTCTTTTTATTTTATTTCGGATAACTACCTTCCCGATGTAGGAGTCCAAGTTGTTGATCGTGTATTGTTGTTTGCATTATTGTAGTTGATAACCAGTCCGACACTCCTATCATACAAGAAGTTAAGTTGTTGATAAGAAATAAAGGATCGAGTAAAGAAAGCGTGAGTTATCTCGGAGAAGTTTAGCCTTGGGATAAACTTCGGTACTAGGTGCAACAATGAATCTCGAGGAAGTAGTACAAGGACAAAATGCTCAAGGCGAACCTGGCCGATAATTCCTTGATGCCGTGGAATTTGATCCAAACCCACCAATTAACCAAAACCTCCAACCACCACATAACCAAGAGGCCAACCCACCAAACAACCAACTTAATAACAACAACCATTAACATCAACCCCCACTCCACCAAGAAAGGCCATTGTATGAACAAGCCGCGAGACATCGAGAACATGCTCACAACCCCATCCTTTTACATAGAATAAATTCTAACAACTTTGAAGTGAAGTACCACCACTTTGTACTATTGGAAAATCGAGCACAATTTCATGGGAAGCCCAATGAAGACCCAAATTTACATCTCTTTAATTTTGAGGAAATTTGCAATACCGCAAAGCACAATAGAGTGACATCAGATGACACGGTTAGCACTTTTCATATTCTCTTTAAATGGGAAATCTAAAGAATGGCTAAAGTCATTACCCCACCAATTGTACGAACTTGGGAGTGTTGGAAGCAGTGCCCGAAAGACAATTTATATAATTGTTTTTTATAATTAATAAATGACACATTTATTCTCATGTTATTATTTGCTTCGTGCTCATAAGTAATACACTGCTGAAAACACCAAGTTGTATCATATGTAGCCATATAACTTAGTGTGTGTCACACGTGAGGATTAAGTTTATGGTGATACACTTGAACTCTTAGTCCGTGGTGAACTTAATCAAAGTGTGGGGTCTATTGATTAAACCACCATTAATGCGCCCAGAACACTTTATGGTGTGACATTCTTATCCGGACCGTCGATATTGGTTATCTAAGTGGGTAATTTATATATGATTTAGTCATATAGGACTGGACTGATTTAATTTGCATTTCTCATATAATTCCGTGATTGATAAATCTCATTAAATCACAAGATTATCATATATGGATTGACTTTAATCCTGAAGTAATTGCAGACTTCTGCTTGTTTCAAGATAGAGTTTGATGTGTTTGTTAAGGATTCCTAAGAGGCGCAGTCCGAATCACTTTCACATTGGCACTATTCTGAAATAAATGAGGAGTGTGTGTTTCATAGATACGGAATTCATTCATTCTTGAGGGAAGTAGAAAGATAATCCCTTATTTGTTAATCCTAAAAACTGATCGATCGGCCGAGTTCGTATTGGTTATGAATTATTTGATCACTAGTTGGATAATGGTAAATAAGGATAAGATGTAACAAAGAAGGTTTACGGAAACATTCCCGCTTCATTACGGATAGTCTATTGAAGCTTATTATGTATGTAATGATTATATCAATGGACACTTATTGACTTGACAATTTGAGAATAAGTTATATCTATAATCGATAGAGTTTAGTTTCGGATTTATGGTGGCGTAATTCCTAAATTAATAAGTTGAATAGAGATGTCATGTTCGATGGTCTCCGGGTTTTCTCTTAACACGCGAGTGAATTATCGTATTATGGAACTTCAAGAATAAATTAAATAGTTGGTCTATTTAATGTATGTGAATATTATTTACTCGATAAATAATATATAAAATAAAAAGACATTTTCTATTATCCCATGGCATAAATGGCGCCACATGTGGGAAAATTGGGAGAAGAAATTTTCCTGAATTATATCACATTTGTAATTAAATATTTATCTGTTAAATAATTAATAGATAAAATAAGGGATTGATTTTCTAATGAATATCTCATTTATGGTGATTTTCTCTTACTTATGGAAAACATCTTTTTCTTTGGGAAAAAAAGATAATTGTCTTGTGAAAGGGATATCTTCTGCTTAGCTATTTTCGTATATAAAGAGAGTTTCCCCCAACACTATAAACATGACACATTTGCGCCACTTTTCAGAAAAATGAGAGAAAAATCAATTTCTTGTCCTAGCCATTGAGAGAAGAATGGATTAACCTTAATCCTGAAGTGATTGCAGACTTCTGCTTGTTTCAAGATAGGGTTTGATGTGTTCGTTAAGGATTCCTAAGAGGCTCAATCCGAATCACTTTCACGTTGGCACTATTCTGGAATGAACGAGGAGTGTGTGTTTCACAGATACGGAATTCATTCCTTCCTGCGGGAAGTAGAAAGATAACCCCCTTATTTGTTAATCTTAGAAACTGATCGATCGGCCGAGTTCGTATTGGTTATGAATTAATTGATCACTAGTTGGATAATGGTAAATAAGGATAAGATGTAATAAAGATGGTTTACGGAAACATTTCCGCTTCATTACGGATAGTCTATGGAGGCTTATTATGTATGTAATGATTATATCAATGGACACTTATTGACTCGACAATTTGAGAATAAGTTATATCTATAATCGATAGAGTTTAGTTTCGGATTTATGGTGGCGTAATTCCTAAATTAATAAGTTGAATAGAAATGTCATGTTCGATGGTCCCCGGGATGGCTCTTAACACGCGAGTGAATTATTGTATTGTGGAACCTCGAGATTAAATTAAATAGCTGGTCTATTTAATGTATGCGAATATTATTTATTCGATAAATAATGTAAAATAGAAAAGACATTTTCTATTATCCCATGGCATAAATGGCGCCACATGTGTGAAAATTGGGAGAAATTTTTTTCCTAAATTATATCACATTTGTAATTAATTATTTATTTGTTAAATTAATGGGTAAAATAAGAGATTGATTTTCTAATGATTATCTCATTTATGGTGATTTTCCCTTATTTATGGAAAATATCTTTTTCTTTGGGAAAAAGATAATTGTCTTGTGAAAGGGATATATTCTGCTCGGTTATTTTAGTATATAAAGAGAGTTTCCCCCAACACAATAAACACAACACATTTGCGCCACTTTTCAGAAAAATGCGAGAAAAATCAGTTTCTTGTCCTAGCCATTGAGAGAAGAAAAACATAGGGTTGTTTTGATCATATTCGAGGAGGCTCTGCTATGAGGATCGACGTCCACCAGTCGTTGATTGGAGATACAACTCGGAAGACTGCGGCTTCTCTTCTTTTGGGTAAATCTTCAACCTTCTTGTAGTGTAGATTAATTTATTATGTGAATCGTATCATGGTAAAATCGTAAACGAATTTATTTCGTTGCTTCCGTTGTGCATGATCGAGTATCTCGATTGGTTCTGTGAATCAGATATGACGATCTGAAGAAAAGGGGAAAACTTGTTCCGGCAATTACGAGGACCCTCCCTGCAATTGCGAGCACCGGGAATTTTTTCCATATCCGTTTTTCCTGTGTGTCGAATCCTGAGTCGGGTTTCTGTATATCCAGCGTGTGGTATCAGAGTCAGGTTAAAGCGAATTTGCGATTTTGATTGCGTAATTAATTATAACGAGTGGAATTGCATAAAGTTGCATCTTATATTTATTCTTTATATATCGCGGTTGATTTGCAGATGGATTGAGGTTATTCTCACTTCTTAGTTAGATTCATTATGCTTTTTTTCCCATAAGAAATTGTGTAAGTTGTTGTAAATTTTATTTCTTAGAGAGATATTTCGTTTTCGGCGCTTCTGCTTTTATTGCTTTCCATTCGTTATCTTCAATGAGCAACTCAGTGGTCCAGGGACACAGTAATGGAGCGGTACGTCAACTGTTCGTAACACCTCTGATGCAATTTTATTCAAATTTAATTCAAAATCCTTTTTTAAGGAAAAATGTTCAAGAAATAGGATTCAAACCCATGTCCTACAAGTGAAAGGTGAAAGCGCTGACCAACTTGGCTATGAAGCTGATTGTTCAAGATGTTGATGGGCGAATTAACATAGTAGCAGTTTTTGTATTCTTTCAATTAGAAATTAATAAACCCATCTTAGATTGGGTTTAGGAATCTTACAAAAAAAAATATTGGGTTTAGGACTTTTACTTTATGATAGTTAAATAGGGGTACCAACGGTCCATCTCAGTGGTTTACTTTTACGCATTTATTTTCTTGGTTGGATATTTATTTATGTGATATAACATTGTCATACCATGCCATGCATCATACTCATGAATTCCACTTCTAGCATATACATGTAAATAATTAATTTTGGCATTAATTAGGCATGTATGAACACGTAATTTGTTTAGAATAATTTGGGTAATTAATTAAATTAATTGAACAAACGAAATTTTATTTGGATATAAAATTCATATGATAAAAATAAAATTTACTGGGTAAATTTGATTTTTGGATCTTAAATCCTTTGGAGATTTAATTATGTGGTGGCTACTTAAATGAGATTTTGATGATCGAAAATTTGGAAAATTGTGAAAAGATGGGACACTAACTAGACGGTATTTGGAACCGATAAGTTGGTAATTGCTTTTCATGATTTATTGTTTTCGGATTATTGCAAAAAATAATAATCTAAGATCCTAAATTTTTATAATGACAAAAAGTTAAGACTATAAAATTCATTGGAGAATTTTTGTTGTGTAGTGTCTATGAATTTTTGTTGTGTAGTGTCTACACAAGAGATTTCTATCGGAAAATCATGAAAAGTGTCACTAGTTAGACGGTATTTGGAACCGATAAACTAGTGAGAGCTTTAAATTTGGTGATTTATTGTTTTTTGAATTTTGGGAAACTCATAAGTCTTAATATTATAAAATTCTTCTTTGAATTTTAATTGTGCAGATCGTCTACACAAGGAATTTTATAAATCCATAAAATTGGAAAATTATGAATATAGTGACACTAGTTAGACGGTATTTGGAACCGATGAACTAGTGAGAGGATTAAGTTACTTGTTCATGATTTATTGTTTTTCGGAGTGTAAATAAATTTTTGAAAATCCTAATGAGTCTACCTATTTTTCAAAACCGACCCCACGGCCTCTACAGTTGACACAAGCACCGTGAGATAATGGTGATGCCTTGTGCTGCTTTGATTTCGGCCCCCCTACGGATGGCCTTCACTGCTATCAAAATTCAAGGCTTGGTCACCAAAAGAATAGGAGTTTGGGGACTCGTTGGGTCACTGACCTACTCTACGGCGGGGTTTAAGATCTGAAACACAAGGTCACACTCACAAGGATATTCTTGGAAATATATTGGCTGAAAAAGGAAGGTAATCAACAATTAAATAGGAGATGTTTGATTCTCAATGGTTTAATTGTTGAGAGAGATTGTCTCAATTTAATCTTCACCTCCATGACCTACCCTATGGCGACACTGTAGGTGTGAGATTAAATCCTTGGAATGGTAGTATAAACTGTATGCATGAAATCACGTTTATAATTCCTAAATTTTTTTCTTTGTTGTGGTGTATGATTTGATTTATATGTCTGCCACAATTTATTATTACAACTACATATCATCTCAATGTATCTAAACTGCTAAAATGATTATAAATGACTGGTAATGACTTCGTAAACGTGGAAAAATGACAAGAACGTTGAACTCACTAATCAAGAATGCAATTAATTTTTCGATAGAGAATTCTCCTCTTGAGCCTTCAAACTTAAGTGATAATAATGTCACTATTGTCACTCGTGTTGAATGAGAGACAAACAAAATTAGTTCAAAGATGAAGATAATTAATGATTTGGTATCAATCTCACCGGACATCCCACAATTCACGAGTAGTGGCTACTCAAATAAACTGCTAGTTCAAGGCTATTCCTTTCAAAGAAAGCCAAGAATAGGAAGGTAAATATCTACAAGTGTAAGTCATCTAAACTAAACAAGTTAAATGCTAAACCGAAATATTAATAAAAGAAAACATAGGACAAGGAAAGTGATTTCGGATCACTAACCTATGAATCCTTAGAGACTTTCTTGACCAGGTATAAGACTCGGAAGCTAAGTTCTTTTGTAAGAACACGATAGCTTTGCATTCACGATGAAGAGTAGACAACGGGCAGTTATTTCAGCTGAGATAGTGGAAGTGATATAAAGAAACAAATTTCGGATTTTAATCCTTGAATATCGTAGTAGTTTAATTTTTGTTTTCAGATTCGCTGGGACAAATGGATTGACTTTCACATCGATAAAATAGTTACCTTAAAGAAAGTGAATATGACATTTGTAGTACGAATCCAACACTCGGACTTTTGTCTGATAAAGTCAGAACCACTAAGTAATGTTGAAATGGTATATGTAACACATCCTAAATTATTAAGGCAAATGGTTTCCATATTAAGCTAAATGATTCTTCAGCATCTATTAATTAGTTCATATATCCTAAAGATAAAATCTGAAGACTGGCTAAAGGTGATTCATATCTCTCAGTCTAATAATTCTATCTCAAAGGAAAAATGACTAAGTAACCTTTCAATTTGGAAAGGGTAATATAGCTAAAGAAGTGTCACAGCTTGTTCATATTGACCTTCGAGGTCCTATGAAAGATACAAGCTAGTGGGAGCTTTTGAGTGGTAGACATTTTGTCTGATGACTACTCGAAATGATGATTAATTTATCTGAATATTTGGAGGAATATCTAAAATTACCAGAGAAGTGTGTATTCCATGCTCATATATAGGCTAAAGCATAGTTTTTGGCACTGATGCTCGGTCTACCTCTGAGTGAAACGATTTCACTGAACCGATAAACCATGGATTCCCTTATGTAGTTATTGATATGCTACAATACACAGCTTAACTCAATTAAGATATTGTCTGTAAAATAACAGTTTGCATGATAATGTGAAACTGAGAAGTCTCCCTAGAAGATGCTCATGAAATTGTGGATAAGGAATGAAGTAAATTTACTCCACTTCCACAACTAGAGGCATTTAGCATTAGTGCTTGAAGGTAGGACTAGGGATTTTGCATACGCCTACAGATGGTGACTGTTCGTAAAAAATCTTAATGCGATGAGTGAAGGTTGGTTATAAAATTCTAAAGATCGGAAAGTGACGGTCTGACTGTCACAGCATTTCTATAAGAATGTATAAATAACAACCTTGAACCTTGAAGTAACGTTACTAAAGGAGTTACTTTCAGATTTAATCAGACCACAACCAACATTGGTTGTTGGCGGTTACGCTGATAAATACTACTATATCAGATCAGAATATCAATCCACCAAAATGCAGTGGGAGAATGGTTTAACCATTGACCCATTGAGATTATGCAGAAAACGTGTTGAAATCTATGGTCTTTTGGAAAAACGTGTTGAAAGCTGGGGGTGATTGACATATCTTTAGAAAAACGTGTTGAAAGCTTCTGAGCCCAAAATGGAAGGGAAAACAGCAGATTTTGACCTCGAAAACGGTGTTGAACGGCCTTTGGCGTCAGAACGAGCTTTCTGAATTGGGGTCCTGCGCGCCAAACGGACACTCGAGCCGAAAGTTACGGCCAAAATACTACCATGTGCCCTAACGATCCCTTTTATCCCAACTTATAACAAAAATCGAGAAAATTAATAAACTAGACAACCGTGCATCGATTTCCCGGCAACGGCGCCAAAAACTTGTCTCGGATTTTATCTAATGAAAATAAACAAGTAATAAATTTATAAATCCGGTATACCCCAAGTGTAGGGATCGTAGCATAGCGATTAATACCGGAGTCGATCTCAGGGAATCGAGGTTGTTTATCTAGTTTATTAATCTTCCTAAAGATTTGTCACGAAAAACACAAAACAAAACTAAAACGAATACAATAAACTGGACAGAGGGTTGTCAATCCAAAGCCAGGAAATATGATTACGAACCTAAAATAACTAATTCTATTCTATAAACTAAAACGAAAATAAAATTCTAAAATAGCAACGAAGACAAGGCACAAAGATAATTTCAATTAATTTTAACGAAGAACTAGCATTGATCCACCTATCCCGCAACTCTCAATTTCTACCCTAGATCGTTTAATGAAGATTTAATAAAGATGTGGTTCACCTATCAAATGTATGAATTCATACTCTTGTAGATAATTCGCCTATTAATCTTTCATCTCTCGATCTTAAAGATTAACGCTTCCATAACAAAGGCGTAAGATTTCTCAATCTAGCAACCTAGAAATTTAACCTAGCAACTCTCGTTATTTTTAGGTTAAAAATCTAATCTTTACTACGGTGATCTAGGTCTAACAACGATTCTCATCAAACGTTAAACATCAAACATGCAAACATCTCTCGATTTAATTGCATAAAAACAAATTAAACATAATAAAGAAACAAACTTTAAATTAAAACTCACAAAACCAACTTAAAAGTTGAAATCAAGTGCTGCACGATCGGTTTCACATGCTTATTCAGGAAGGCCTCAGCTCATCTTCAGGATCGAATAAACAAAATTAAAAAAAAACATAAAACTGCTCTCGGTCGACCGAGCAGGGGCACTCGGTCGACCGAGCCTGCCTCTGCTAGGTTTTTGTGCTGTGTTCGTCTCCAGGTAAGTTCTGTGTTGTTCTGTCGAATGCCTGCTCCTCTTATACTTGTTTTGCCGACTTAGGGTTTTATTATTAGCAAGTCTAAACTCTAATAGATAAAAATAAAGATAATTCCAAGTCTATCCTTTCTCATCTTCTGGACGAACGTCTGGTAGGGTGGACGCTCGTTCACTTTAAGTAAATTTCTTTGAGTCGAGCCGAGCTGGACAAGACGCCCGTCCTATATAATTTTGGATGCCCGTTCAGTTCTTCAAATCTTCATTCCAAATTCACTTGCATCTTTCTCCTTCTATTTAAACTTCAAGTGAACATCGTTTTAGCTTCCTCCATAACATACAAGCGTACCTACAACACGACAAAAACATGCAAAATGTAAAATCATACATATAGATAGAAAACACCAATAAAACCACGTAATAAGCTCGATTTTGCACTTTAATGATTTCCATACGCATTCTTTCAATATTTCACTTAAACACCTAATTTTCTATAAAAATTAGTAAAACACGAAGAAAATTGTTACGAAATAAAGTCATATAAACAAGAAAATCACCGTCCAACGTAAGGGTCATAGAGATTACGATAAAAGGAGGTTGGTTTAAAGCCATTTACATGTAAATGGAGTTTTGGTACTCCAGTTCTTTTCACACTCTTGTACAACCTCCTGAGGGTATCAGGCCTAGTGGGAGAAATTGGATCTACGTGAAAAGAGCTGAAGGAATGGGAAAGTTTATCTTTCAAACCAAAGCCAAGTGGTTCAGGGGTGATTCCTTGAGATGTAGAGAGTTAACCAGGGGTGATACCCTAAAAATCTCTCACCATTCAGCCTTGCTTGACTCACTGGAAAGTAGAAAGGTTACCAGGTGATGCCCAAAATTTTTTGTTGTACAATAGAGCTTCAATTCATTTGGAACGGGAATGTTTATATATAGCTCAAAGCCAATGGCAGATTGACTGCTTATGCTTATATCCTTTGGTGGATTAAACCAACTCTCTAGATTATTAAAAGTCACATGTTTTAAATATGTGGGCTTGACCAGAATATTGATGTGTCCTTCGTAGACAGAGTATCAATATTGGTAAAATGGGGAATATTAGCATTGATAAAGGTAACACTGCAACAGTTGTGAACAATATGGCAGTGTTATCTAAAGTCAGGAACTGACGAGACGAAGCTTCTCTGAATTAGAAAAGTGGACTATATTTTTAGAATTTGATTCGGTCGAATTCGTGAGAATAAGTTGTTGGCAGAATCCCTTCCATCTTATTGGATAAGATGATAATGCATTTTCGTATGCAAGATTCACTGAGAGGTTTCCTACCAACCCCTCATGGAATAATTCTTTACATCGATGGATATAGAGAAAATGGGATAAATTCTCTGGTGTATAGAGAAATTCGGGTTATTAAAAGTCAATTACAGTCGAATCTTGTATTCGAGCATAAGATAGCGGTATACTACATCCTCAAGTATCTTCGGTGAACGAGGAATTATATGCTTGTGTGTTCGGGTGTAAACCTGAGTATTGTTGACTACATTGATTCTAACTTTCAGTCAGATCAAGGATGATCGTTAATCGATCTCGGGCTCAGTGTTTACTCTTTCAGATACAGCTATAGTCTAGAGCAATCTAGCACCACCAATTTGAATTTGTTAGTCGAATTACATAGCAACGGTGCAGCTAAAGAGGCAGTATGGCTTGAGAAGTTCTTTCTTGGATATGGAAGTAATTCCATGTCTTGACAAGCCAATACCACTTCACTGTGAAAACAGTGGAGAGGTAGCTTATGCAAAGGATCTTCACGGTCATAAGAGGTCAAAAGCACATTGAGAGAAAGTACCACCTGATCAGACAGACTATGCAAAGAGGCGACGTTTTGGTCCTAAATATCGCCTCGAGCCGACAACCTAGCAGATCAGTTTACCAAGACGCGTGGCATTTAATGTCACTGATAAGTGCTTGATGGGTATGGAATTGAGAGATATGTCTCATCCGCTTTAGACCAAGTGGGAGAATGTTTTGAATAGGATATAGGTGTGCTCTGAAAACAATTGTTGTTTGTCTTTAATAAATGGGAGATTGTTGGAAGCAATGCCCAAAAGACAATTTATGTAATTGTTTTTATAATTAATAAATGACAGCTTTATTATCATCTTATTATTTGCTTCATGCTCATAAGTAATACACTGCTAAAAACCCCAAGTTGTAACATATGTATCCATATAACTTAGTGTGTGTCACACATTAGGATTAAGTTTATGGTGATACACTTGAACTTTTAGTCCGTGGTGAACTTAATCAAAGTATGAAGTCTATTGATTAAACCACCATTAATGCGCCTAGAAAACTTTATGGTGTGACCGTCTTATCCGTACCGTCGATATTTGTTGTCTAGGTGAGGCATATATATAGGTGATTTAGTCATATAGGACTGGACTGATTTAATCGGCATTTCGCATATAATTGTGTGATTGAGAAATCTCATTAAATAACAAAATTATCACATATGGATTGACCTTAATCCTGAAGTGATTGCAGACTACTGCTTGTTTCAAGATAGGGTTTGATGTGTTCGTTAAAGATTTCTAAGAGGAGTGGTCCGAATCACTTTTACGTTGATACTATTCTGGAATGAGTGAAGAGTGTGTGTTTCACCGATACAAAATACATTCCTTCCTGTGGGAAGTAGAAATACAAACCCTTTATTTGTAAATTCTAGAAACTAATCGATCGGCCGAGTTTGTATTGGTATGAACTAATTGATCACTAGTTGGTTAATGGTAAATAAGGATAAGATGTAATGAAGAAGGTTTACGGAAACATTTCCGCTTCATTACAGATAGTCTATGGAGGGTTAGTCTATATGTAATGATTATATCAATGAACACTTATTGACTCAACACTTTGAGAATAAGTTATATTTATAATCGATAGAGTTCAGTTTCGGATTTGTGGTGGCGTAATTCCGGAATTAATAAGTTGAATAGATATGTTCTGTTCGATGAACATTTTATTCAATTTATTGTAGCTACTGGTTAAGGATCCATGGTCCCCGGGTTGGCTCCTAACACGCGAGTGAATTTTCGTATTGTGGAACCTCGAGAATAAATTAAATAGTTGGTATATTTAATGAATATGCGAATATTATTTATTCGGTAAATAATATGTAAAATAGAAAAGACATTTTCTATTATCCCATGAAATAAATGGCGCCACGTGGGGGAAAATTGGGAGAATAAATTTCCCCAGATTATATCACATGTGTAATTAATTATTTATTTATGAAATAATTAATGGATAAAATAAGAGATTGATTCTTTAATGATTATCTCATTTATGGTGATTATCTCTTATTTGTGGAAAATATATTTTTCTTTGGGAAATAGATAATTGTCTTGTGAAAGGGATAACTATTTCTTGCTCGGTTATTTTCCTATATAAAGATAGTTCCCCCAACACAATAGAAACCACACATCTGCGACACTTTTCAGAAAAAGGAGAGATATATCAGTTTCTTGTCCTAGCCATTGAGAGAAGAAAAACCTAGGGTTTTTTTAGCATATTCGAGGAGACTCCGTTACGAGGATCGACGTCCACCAGTCGCCGATTGGAGATACAACTCGGAAGGCTGCGACTTCTCTTCTGTTGGCTAAATTTCCAACCTTCTTGTAGTGTAGATTAATTTATTATGCGAATCTTATCGTGTTAAATTTGTAAACGGATTTAATTCATTGCTTACGTTGTGCATGATCGAGTGTCCCGACCGGTGCTGTGAATCAGATCTGACGATCTGAAGAAAAGGAGAAAAATTGCTCCGGCAATTGTGAGGACACTCCCCACAATTGCGAGCACCTGGAATTTTATCCGGATCTGGTTTTTCTTGTGTTTCGGATCCTGATTCCGGTTTCTGTATATCCAGCGGGGAGGATGTTCAAAGGAAGTTCTTGAGACAATATTTTCCACCGGAGAGGAACTTTGAGTTGAAAATTAGGATTGCTACTTTTAAACAAGGCCATGCAAGAATTAGAATGATTCATGGCAAAGATTCAAGAATTTGTTGAAGTCATGCCCAGATCATGATTATACCTTGGATATGCAAGTGTGATTCTTTAGCAAAGGATTGAAAAAAGCGGTAAGAGCACAAATGGATACGCCTTGTAGTGGACCATTGATGATGAACACGGCTCAAGAAGTCTATAATGCTATTGAATGAGTTGCTAGAAATGACCGAATGTGGGAGGCCGGCTCAAGTGAAAGGAGAGTTTCATTTGTAGAGGAATCAGATAGAAAAAAAAATGAGATTTTAAAAGAAATGGTGGATATCAGTAAGTGTCGAGGACAATATTGGAATTAGCTAAATGTTATTATTATGTATTTATTTTATCGTGACTTGTTGACCAAGTAGTTGTAGGCCTATATATGTGTACCACTGCTATTCAGTTGAGTCAATGAAACTCAATACACTTTGAATCATGTTAATAAGAAGATTGATAACATCCAAGTTGGAGTATCTCCTCAAGCAAGAATGAATCAGAGAACTTGACGACAGCCCTCCCTGCGCCGATCCTTTGATACCACACTATTGTTGGCGGTTTGCAGTATCACAGTTTCACTTGGCCTGATATTGCCTTCGTGGTCCATAAGGTTAGTAAATTTATGCATTCGCCGACCGAAGCTCACTGGGTTGCAGTTAAGCGTATTCTTCGGTATCTTAAACACAATGTCTCTGATGGTCTCTTCTTCTCCCGCCGGTCACATATTTCCTTCCGGGCTTATTCTGATTCTGATTGGGCCGCTGATAGTGATAAACGTCATTCTGTTGGGGCCTATTGTGTCTTCCTTGGTGACAATTGATGGAGTCAATCCTTTCATGCATTTCACACGTGTTTTACCCTTATTTTGTAGCACTTCAAGCCTCATTTCAATCAATTAGATGCCTAATCACGCTTATTTTATCACTCAAGGTTCCACATCACACTTAGGCGAAAATCTCATTTTTATCATTGAAATGTGGACCTTTTATCACACACACAGTGGTACTTGCCCCTATGATTTTACGGGATAGGTTTGTATTGTATTTTGCGGGTATAGGATTTACCGGGCCCAAAAATGTCTCAAGCTCAGTATATCGGGATGGTTGGTGAGTTTGAACAAGCATTGGAGAGGAAGAAGTTTAAATTTTGGAAATCTGCATTCTTGGTACTTACCGAAGTCATCTTGGTAGTCACCAGAACTTGAAAGAATTTGGGCAGGATACACAGAAAACTCGGTAGCCACCAGACAAGCATTGGTGACTACCGAGAATTGAGCAGAATGGTCCATAATCTGGGTACTTACCAAGAAAGCTGTGGTGTCCACCGAAGTCTGTTTTTGAATTATATTAATCCTCACCCTCATTTTGAACAAGAACGAATTGGGAAGCTCCTGGGGGCGAATTTGGGGGCTGTGAGAACACCTTCTTCTCACCTCAAAATTCTTAGTTCTAGGGTAGATTTAGCCATAAAAAGTAGATCAAATCCACACCAATTTATGTAATTTCCTTTTACTTTCTTAGATCTTTTTTCTTCTTTTTAGTTTCTTGTGCAAATCCATACTCATTCTTAGCATTAATTTCCTGCAATTTCTTGTAATTGGAGCATGGGTTTTGTTCACCCATGGTGGATACATCAATCTTTGGTTGAATCTTCATGGGAAATGAACTAATTTCATGTTTTCATCTTTGAATTGAGGTATCTCTTCTCCTTTTAGTGTAATTTTCTGTTTTCATGGATGTATTTGGTATGACTTGCTTTTCCATTGTATTAATCATGAGTAACTAAGTTAACTGTGGCTTATGTGATGAGAAAATAAGATAGAAATCTTGTAATTGCTTGGATTCAATTTGGGTAGTCTTGTATGTTTTTAGTTGGTTCAAGTGATGTTGATTGATCTTTATGGGTGTGATTAATTCATCACTAATTGCATAATCTAAGTGTTAATTCGAGGCCTAATCGTAAGAATTGACATGGAACTAGTCACCATGAACACATAGTAAAATCATCTTGAGATAGAATTGATTTCTAGTGTGTGTGTTGCCTAATCTTGAATTGGGAATTTCATAGTCCTTTAATGCATAACTATTCATCCTAATCTAGTCCTAGCTGATAGGTTTGGTGTTTGGTTATTGTTCGTTGATGCGAGAGATCGATTAACGTTATTATAGTGAATTACACCTTGAATGTGTTGAAAATTTGTTAGTGATGCTTGATTCCGAGTAGTTACGAGAGCTCATATCTAGTTCATTGGAACATCACCCGAGCCATCTCATTTCATATCATTTCCCCTTCGTTCGAGTCTTTGTAGTTTTAGTTAATCGCACTTTTAGTTCGCCTTTCATTAGTTGTTTCGTAGTTGGTTCACACTTTCTTTTTTATTAATGGATACACCTAGACTAATTGTTTGTGCCGCTTTGGTATTCAACTAGATTTCTCCCTGTGGATACGACCTTGCTCACCAATCTAGATGCAGTCGACCCGGTACTCTGCCAGTTAGAGTGGAAACCTAGTGAGGCCGATCAAGCTTCTTTAAGATTAACAATCTCATTAGTTGGCGTAGTAAGCAACACTTGCCTGTTTCAAATAGTAGCACCGAGGCCGAGTATAAGACCCTTTCTAACACCGGCGTAGAACTCCAATGGCTTTGCAGTCTTCTGCGTGAAATGTAGGTTCCGTTATCTTCCCCGCATACTCTTTGGATTCATAATATTTGCACCACCTACCTTGCTAACAATCTGGTGTTTCATGCCCGCACGAAGCACATAGAGATCGACTTCCACCATGTTCGCAAATTAGTTGCCGCTCACAAGCTTGGCATCTCTTGCATCTCCTCGAAGGATCAGTTAGACGATGTCCTCACCAAGCCGTTGGCTCAGCCTCATTTTGCCAGTTTAAAGTCCAATCTCCGTGTTCAGCCACTTCCCACGGGATTGCGAGGGCGTGTCGAGGACAATATTGGAATTAGCTAAATGTTATTATTATGTATTTATTTTATCGTGACTTGTTGGCCAAGTAGCTGTAGGCCTATATGTGTACCACTGCTATTCAGTTGAGTCAATGAAACACAATACACTTTGAATCATGTTAATAAGAAGATTGATAACTTTCAACTGGGAAGTAGCTCCTCAAGCAAGAATGAATTGGAGAACTTGATGAAAGAAAGTGCAGCTAAGGATTATTCATCCCGAAAAAGTGAGTTTTATGCAACAACACCGCATGCTAAACAATGCATACACTAATTCCTACAATTTAATTCGGAGATATCATCCGAACTTTCGATGGTCCGACCCATAACAATGTGTAGGGAATGCTTTAAACTCATATTTGATGAATGTTCGACAAGGATTTTAAGAGAACTCCCCGACTCAAGCACAAATGGATACACCTTCTCATAAATTTGCCTCCACAATCACCAAACCAAAATCAATTGAGCAATGTTGTGAGCAATCTATTGAAGGTGGTAGAAAACCTAATGGTAGTGGTCTCTTCGCAAACTTCGTCAATGCAAGGTGTAATATCCTCGATGAGTCCGGCTAGTCATGATTTGATCACTTTGAAAACCTCCGTTAGTGGACATGATGTGAGAATGAGGAATATGGAAGCTTCGATGCGAAATATTGAAGATTTGATGGCCCGAGAAGAAGAGAGAAAGGGTACTTTGCGAAGCGCGGAATGGAATTATTGCAGAATAAAGAACGGTTGGGGACCGGAACAGGATTAAGCCTTTAAGCATGCAAATGATTGTTAATTTGCTGTCAGCCCCGGTTTCCGGATTGGAATAAGGTAGACCCCCCTAAAGCTTGCCAAGTAACACTGGGAGGAATCCAAGAGATGTTCATGCTATTTTTGTGGAACCGGAATCAAATGAAGAATCAAGGGAAGAATGTTCTTGTTCCTCAACAAAGGAGGAATCCGATAATGTGTCTAACGCCGGTCATGTTGTGGAGTCCGCCAAAAACTCCCAGTTCAATTCATTTGAGAAGACAAGAACCTTGGCAAACGCCTTGGAGGAAGTGGCAACCACCAATATCTAGAAGTTTTGGATGAATATGCCATAGACTCGGCGATCGCCAAATGGAGTCTGGCGAACGCCATTTTCCCCCAGAAAATTTGTTGTACATATGCATCCTCACCATTAAAGAAGACGGGCTTACACCCAGAAGTGAAGTGCATCCTCACTTAGTCTACGCAATAGTGTTTTATCATCCATAATATGTTTAGTTATTTAGACAAACATTTCGTCCCAACATATTAAATAGATAACGATTTTGAATATAATACATAACATAAAATGTCAAAACCGTTTCCGATAATGCGAATATTCCAATAGACAAAATCAAAGGTGGCTCTGATACAACTGTAAGGAAACAGCCGGATTAACGCAATGAAAATTAAGAGATTTATTTCCTTGTACCGGACCATCTTTGATTTGTCATATTGAAATAGCAATGAGAGTAATCAAAGACCAATGCAGCGAAAATGAAGTTTCACAACGATTGTCAAACCAAAGCTGCACAAATGTCCAACTTCTAACGGTCCTCCACGCGAAAAATTTACCATGACCCTCTTAGGGTTGTAGCCCAAAACCTAGTGATTGCTAGATCACTCCTTTTCTTCTTATTATTTAGTATGTCGAAAGTGTATCGAGTTGTAAATGTTGTCAGTCTCCTTTGTATAGCAAAATTCCAAAATACCTTCAATTAATGAATATAGAACAACGCCACAAAAATATGTCATGCAGCAGAATTAAACGAGGCAGCCCCAACGAAGCTAAATCACAAATAAAGCGAAACGAAAGCACAAAGAAACAACACCACAATTTTAACGTGGAAAACCCCTCTCGATGTGAGAGAGTAAAAACCACGAGGCCGAGGCCCACAAAAATCTCCACTAATCAGAAAAAGGTGATACAAAAGTGTTCCAAACATATTAACCAACTCAACTACACCAAAGCATCAACTAAGAATGCAAAATACAAGAGTTGCTGAAAAATATCACCGGAACGCAGCAAACAGTCGGCGGCCTATTCCCGGAGATTGAACCACTGAGACAAAAATTCTACCGTTCAGATTGAAGAGGAATGAGAGACGAACAAACCTTCAAAATTTTGTCCCGCGGCCGATCGGAGTCTGTTTGGATGCCAATCGTTGCCATAAAGTTGCTGCTGCAACATCAAAAGCACCAGCGAATTTTGCCTCTCTTTTTGCCTCTTAAAATTGTGAAGATTAGATTAGGAAAAAATTAACCTCACTTGTTCCCTTAAATAATACTTGACATATATTTTTTCCTCATTTATTTTCTATTATTTAGTGGGCTCCACAAAGGAGTGATCCACCCAACAAATCTCTCCCTCACGACATTGTGGAGGAATTTGTCATTCCCACAATAGAACGACATATCTCAAACTTCTCTCTTGTCAACACTTTTGTCAACATCCTGCAAAGTCTCATTCACTGCAACCACAACATCTCGGCTCTTAATCACTATCATGTCAACACAGGATCATAAAATTTGTACCCAAACTCATCTTGACCATAACCCAGAAAAATACATTGTTTAGTCTTAGCATCAAGCTTAGACCTCTCATATTTAGGAATGTAAACATAAGCTTTACAACCAAAAACACGTAAATAATGGTAAGATACATCCTTACCTGACTTTACCTTCTGAGAAAGATTTAGTACATGGACCACTGTACTCAAAGCTTCACCCCAAAAGGATTTAGGCAATCCGGCTTGTGAAAGAAAACATCTGACTCTCTCCACTAATGTTCTGTTCATCCTCTCTGCTAAGCCATTCAACTGCGGAGTCTTTGACGGTGTTCTCTCGTGTCTGATACCCTGCTGCTTACAGTAATAATGAATGGACCTTTGTATTCACCTCCATTGTCAGTCTGAATACACTTCAACTTCTTTCCAGTTTCCCTCTCAACTGAAACTTGAAAATTCTCGAACACGTCTAACACTGATCTTTTGTCTTCAAAGTGTACACCCAAATTTTTCTGGAGTGATCGTCAATAAAAGTCACAAAATAGCGGTGACCACCAAGCGTCCTTTGTCGTCATAGGACCACAAACGTCAGAATGAAGAAGCTCAAGTACTTTGGACTTTCTTGAATGTGGATTTGATTTAAAAGAAACTCTAGTTTGCTTCCCTACAAGACAATGAGCACACTTCTCCAAATGCAAACTGTTAGAACAAGACAATAAATTTTTCTTAGATAAGACTGTCATTCCTTTCAAACTCATATGACATAACCTCTTATGCCACAACTCGGTCTCATCACACGACTCCACTGCATGAGCCTCATCAACAATAACTTTGGCTTGAGTCAAGAAAAGTGTAAATGTCTTTGTACCTCTAGCCACAACTGAAGACCCCTTTGTGAGCTTCCACTGATCACAAGAAAATGAGCTATTATAACCATCATCACACAGTCTGCCAACAGAAATCAAATTCAACGGGAACTCTAGAACATACTTAACCCGTCTAAGATTCAGTTTGGTACCATTAGACGTCTCCAAACTAATATCTCTAACACCTGCACACTTTAAGATAAAATCATAAGTTGTTCTCATATCACCAAAGTCACCTGGAGTGTAAGATGTGAAAAACTCTCTTCTTGAAGTAACAAGAACTAAAGCACCATTGTCAACAACCCAACTGTCCCGGATTTTATCAATACAAAACAACAAGTAATAAACCGGTTAACCTCAAGTGCAAGGATCGTAGTATGGAGGCTAAAGCCGGGTCGATCTTACGGGGAACTGACGAATGTGAATCCTAGTTTTTGCTTTAAACTAACTATTGTCACGAATCTAACCTAACGAACATCTAACCTAAACAAATATGCGAGAAAAAGTAACTAGATGCAGAGGATTGCTCCAATGCTAGAAGGCAAGGTGAAAGCGATAAAAACTAAACTAAAGTGCGAGGAAAAGTAAAACTAAAGCTAAGCAATTCAAGTTTAAAGGATTAAAATCAATTTATAACGAGCGAACAAGCAATCGATCCACCTATCCTATCAACATTCAATTCTAATTCAGATTATTTCGCGATCTCTACTCAAGTCGTGATTCACCTAATCGAAGGCATAAACTCCTCTCTCGTAGACAAGTTCGTTTTCTAATCTTTTATCTTTCGATGTTAAAGATTACGTCTTTCTAACCTAGGCGTGAAATCTTTCGATTTCTAATCTAGAGATTCAATATAATAACTTTCGTTGTGATTAGATTAAAGGTCTAAACTTTTATCATGGTGTTCTAAGGTTAACATGACTTTCATCAAGCAAACAATAAACAAAAGCACGGATCTTTCGATATAGCATGCAATCAACATATAAAAACATGATAAAAGTAACAACTTTAATAGATACTCACAAAATAATCACGAACTAGAGATCAAAGCTGTTGAAACGGACGGCTTCACAACGCTTGTTCAAGGAGGATTTAGCCTCACAGCATCCTTATGCAAACTCAAATTGATGGAATAAAGAACATAAATCTAACTATCTAATATAGATGTTTTATTGCATAAAAGCGGAAAATAAAGGAGTAAAAACGCAGCCAAAGCTGCTCCTAGGGGTTTAGGGATCGAATTGTCGATTAGGGTTTGGTAAACGCGCGCTATTTATAGATTTTTAGGTCGGTTTCACTGAGTCGGTGCCGTGGGCGCCCGTCCACCACCTTGGGCGCTTCGTCCAGCCTCTATGAACGGAGAATGAACGCTCGTTCGAACGCGTCTGAACTCTCTCGAATGTAAAATACGACTGACGGACGCGATTCACTTTTATGGACGCCCGTCCACTACTCAGCTCCAGTATTTTGCTCATAACTTCACTTCTAGGGCTCCAAATGAGGTGATTCAACATGCGTTGGAAAGCTATTTCAATCCTCTACAACTTTCATCAAGACAACTTTCCCTGAAAGTGCCTACAAGTGTGGACAAAATCCCCATGAAGTGCCGGGTTCCGGTTTCTTCAATGATTCTTCACTTAAACATCTTCCAACTCTTCCATCTTCATGTGATCATCGTTTAAGCTCCTTACTCATCATGAAAACGTATCTACCAACATGATAGAAACATGCAAAATGTAACATCATACGAATAAACATAAAACACCGATAAAATCACGTAAATATCTCGACTTTGCATTTAAACACATTTAAAACTCGTTTACTCAATAATTCGATAAAACCAACACTTTTCTATAAAAAGTACTAAAATACCAAGGATATTGTTATGGGAATAACGTCATATAAATCATAAATTTCACCCTTAACAACTCCCCACACTTAAACTTTGCTCGTCCCGAGCAAAACAAAAAACAAGATAAAGGCTCGGAAAGAATATAGACATCTCAACACATATACCATATAGTCAATAAACTAGAAGTTCACCCGTGTGTGTGCATAGCCATAGAAAATTTCCACTAAATCCAAACTTGAGGAACTCAAAGCAAAACTAGCTAATACCCCTCGTGGACTAGTAATAAATGACACTCATAAGATGCACCCTACAAGCGTGACACATCCCGAAAAGAATGATCGAATGAATCTAGGGCCTTTACGAAATACTCGAGAGGACAATCCACACAACATATCCATCGGTTTATACTGGGGATAAGATTAACAAAAACTAAGCCTTATATTCAATTTCGTAACAATATCTTAGTTGATTTAGCCATTTCACTTTAAACACACATTAGAACAAGCTATTGCCCTCATAGCGAGAATAGGACATTTCGAGATAACACCTACCTTACTCCAATCATAAGGCGACTTTTCCTAGCTGTCGTGAGCTTTTGGTCATCATAGTGGAATAGGACATCGTGGTATACCCTACCTCACTCAAATCATCGACTAGCTTCCGACACACCCAATAATTCATTTAATTCAACTTCTTCAATTTGACAATAGCTACGTGTTACTTATCACATTCAAACGCCTAGATATTCACAGTATATCATACTTCGGAACTAAATACAAACTATCATAAATCCCAAGATATATACGTAGCACTAAGCACATGACTTATAAGAAAATCAAAAACTACTAATCCAAAACGGGGTATAACTTTATAAAAATAGCTCATCATTCACTATGGCTCGTGAAAAATAGATCAGGTGAAACAACTAACTTATCAAACATATGACATAAAGCATCGATGAATATAACAAACCGAACAAAAACATGCATTGCTCACTCGAGACAAAACAAAAATTTCAAAAATTCAGCTCATTTAGCATAGAAAATAATAATATCATGTAATAAGCAAATGGTAGATACATAGTCGACCATTCCCCTCCCCCACACTTAAATTACAACATGTCCTCATGTTGTGCAGAATAAAAGAAAAAGAAAACTTAGCTGATTGTCGTTCTGAAAATGGCAAGTCTGGAAGTGGTCGCGTTCCAGATCCAAAAATGCTTGATGAAAATAGTGGTATGTGGACCATCCACGGAAAAGCGATATCATCACGAAACTCACAATTGCTATCGCAAGTATCCTGCATACATGAAAAACAACACAAAACGTACCTCGGGGGATAGGGGGGAATTATATCATATGAAACACAAGAGATAATCGTATTAGATGGAAAAATCATCGTCCAAGGAAAAGTGCAGAACATCCAACCGTCAACCACAAATACGGAGCAGATTCACGCAACACCCTAACTAGACCAAAACTAAACTAAGACACACAAAAGAAAAACAAAAGAAAATAAACAAAAGAAAAACAGATATCTAGGGTGCCCCTGGTGGCGCTTTTTTGTTTATGTCGTTAGCTCGACACCATTTAAGCTCGGCTGGTCGAAGCCATTTAACCTTTCTTCGCGACCACTACCTCGTGTAAGCTCGAATCGAGTGGTGTGGCGCAGAACTTGGCGGCGAACACATGGGGTTAAATCTTTGAAAGCTCTCCATACCTTTTTAAGTTTCCCCATGGTTGCATTCTTTCTTCTCCGGTTCCTCTGATGACGTTTAAGTTGTCGCTCCCTTTCAAACTCTTCCATATCAGCACTACCTGCTAGAACATCTTGATTTTAACACAACCGTCATCCTCGGAAAACAAATCGGGTGAAAACTTCGTCAAAGTGGTTGACTTCGAAGTCCCACACCCGAGGATTTCGAGGAATTTAACAATCAAAGGCTTTTCTTTATGTTCACCTATATAGTGCTTGCACCTCGACCATTAACTCGGACGGTTGATCACCATAACCTCGTAATTCTAGCACACCTCCAGAATGATTTGGAGAATCTCGAAAGGACCGGACCAACGTGTCCTCAACTTGCCAGAAACAAATGCAACCTGGAATTGTAGAGTAACACTTGCTCACCGACCTTGAATTCTCTCTTCTTTATCTTGGCATCGTGGAGGAGTTTCATCTTCTCCTTACTAATCCCGGCGCTTTAAGTAAGCTTGGAGTCCGAATTCATCCACTCATGCAAGCTACTGCGAGCGGTGTTTGCCCACAGATTGGGAATCGAAGTTAAGAAACTTCGTAGCCCAAGACGCCCTGTGCTCTAACTCGATTGGCGGATGGCATGGTTTCCGTGAGACCATTTGATATGGCGATGTACCCATAGGGGTCTTATAGGCGATCCCCATATGCCCAAAGTACATCGTCCCAACTTCAACTCAGTCTTTTCTATGACTATTCACCGTCTTCTCCAGGATTTTCTTAAGACTCACTGTTTCGCTTCAACTCAACGACCACTAGTCATTGGATGATATGGTGTGCCGATTTTATGGTGAACACCATACTTCTCGAGACTTTCTCCAAGGGTCGGTTACAAAAGTGTGTCCTTCATCACTTATCAAGGCACGTGGACATCCAAACCTCACAAAGATATTCTTCTTAAGGAATTTCATGACCGTTTTATGATCATTGTGAGGAGTGGCTACCGCCTCCACCCATTTCGAAACATAGTCGACGCAGACCAAGATGTATTTGTTACCGCAAGATGATGGGAAAGGTCCCATAAAATCGATACCCCATACATCAAAGACTTCGCACTCTAAGATGGGTTTCAAAGGCATGTCAAAACGCCTTGTCGAGTTCGGTTCGTTGACACCTATCGCAAGCTTTACGTAAAGCTTACAGATCTTTAAAGATCGTAGGCCAATAGAAACCGGATGGAAGATCTTCGCAACCGTTTTCCAGGACCAAAGTGACCACCGTGGGTCCACTATGGCATTGCTCGATTATATCGCGTTGCTCGGTTCGGGAACACACCTCCTCAAAGAAACCATCTTTGCAGATCTTGAAAAGGTAAGGTTCATCCCAAACGAAATATTTCATATCGAGAAGAACTTCTTCTTCTCTTGATAAGACATTTCAGGATCAAGGTATTTGGCATGAAGGTAGTTCACAATGGAGGAGTACCAAGGAACATCGGGAGAACGGCCATCGATCAACATGATGTTTTCTAAAGGAAAGTAAAGATCTATATCATCCGGTTCATTCTTTTCCTCATTTAACATCCGAGACACATGATCCGCTACTACATTCTCACCGCCTCTTCTTGTCTTTGATTTGAACGTCAAACTCTTGTAGGTCGGTATCCAACGCAGATGGCGCGGTTTAGCATCCTTTTTAGTCATCGATATACATAAAGCGTGTGATCGATCCACACGATCACTTGAGCACCTAACAAGTAACTCACGGAACTTGTCCATAGCAAACACTACGGCCAATAATTCCTTTTGGTAGTCGTATAGTTAACTTGCGAAGGATTCAACGTGTGGTCGGCGTAATAGATAGGCTTGGAACTTTCCTTCGATTCGTTTGTCTAAGATCGCACTAACAAAGATAGTTGGATGCATCGCACATAAGCTCAAAGGGCAAGTTCGGTCGGGTGAAATAAGAATTGGAGCGAGATCAGATCGATTTTGAGCTCCTCAAACGCGCTTGCAACTATCATCAAAATCAAAAGTAACGTCTTCTTTTAGTAAGGTAGACGAGGGCTTGGCGATCCTTGAAAAGTCTGGATGAACCTCCTATAGAAGCCGACATGTCGAAAAAACCTCGGACTTCGCGAACATTCTTAGGATAACTCATCTTCTCAATAGCTTCTACCTTGGCCCTATCTACTTACTATACCTTTGGCGGACACTTTGTGGCCAAGGACTATACCTTCATCTACCATGAAATGGCATTTTTCCCAATTAAGCACTAAGTCCTTTTCCACACATCTTGACAACACCCGATCAAGATTATCGAGGCAATCATCGAAGGAGTGACCAAAGACCGAGAAGTCATCCATAAAAATCTCCATGCACTTTTCAACTAGCCCGTCAAAGATTGCCATCATACACCTTTGAAAGGTGGTGGGGCATTACTGAGAGACCAAATGGCATCCGCTGTGGCGGCGAATGTACCATAGGGGCGGTGAAAGTGGTCTTCTCTTGGTCAATAGGATCGATGGGTATCTGGAAGTATCTGAATATCCATCCAGAAGCGATAGAATCGTGCCCCGCCAGACGCTCAAGCATCCGGTCAATGAATGGAAGGGAAAATGATCTTTCAGTGTGACCTCATTGAGCTTTCGATAATCGATACATACTCTGTATCCGATGTGAGCCTCAATGCTATCTCTTCTCCCTGCTCATTCTTCTCAATAGTAATTCCCCCTTTTTTGGGACTACCTGAGTCGGGAAACCCATTCACTTTATCGTGAAATGGCGTAAATGATACCCATATCTAGAAGTTTAATGATCTCCTTCTTGACTACCTCTTGCATGTGAGGTTGAGCCTTCTCTCGAGGTTTGTCTAACTCGTTTGCACCCTCCTCGGTCTTGATCTTGTGCATACGGATGTCGGGAGATATCCTCGGATATCTCCCACACATCATCCAAAGGCTTTTTCATTTTTGCGCAAGGCGTTTAACGATTTAAGCTCTTATACGAGATAGCTTGGCGAGAGATGATCAAAGGAAGCTTGTCACCTTCTCTTAAAAACACATACTTAAGATGTTTAGAGTAACGGCTTGAGTGCCAAATCTACGGGAGGATCCTCTAGACTTGATTTAAGATCGCCACTCTTCAACTCAACATCGCCGAGCTTACTTAGTGGTCCTACTTGCCAAGGCTTCTTCTCTTAGCTCATCCTCAAAATCAGTGCTAATTGGTCTAGATTAACCATACCATGACTATTGAGATTATCGATCAATCGCTCATATTCGCTTCCCACGGCCTTGACTTGCTCGTCCATACAGATCATTGAAGTCATTAAATGACTCCTCAATAGAAAAGCCGGTTGGAGAACCGGAGGGTACTTGAATGGATTTAGAGACACTATAGCTCACCTCTTGGTCACCAACTCGAATAGTTACTTGCCCACCATCACAATCGATGAGGCCCTAGGCGTGGATAGGAAAGGTCTCCCAAGAATCGGGGACTTTCTCATCTTTTCCCATATCTAAGACGTACCAATCAACAGGGAAAGGTAAATCTATCGATCTGGACTAAAATGTCTTTCGAGAATCCTGAAGCTTTCTTAGAAGATCTATCAGTGAATCGAAGGTTCATGGAAGTGGGTTCTAGAAGACTTTGTAAACCCAGCTGCTCACACACAGACAATGGCATCAGGCTGATGGATGCACCCAAGTCACATAAAGAATTTGGAAAGACTAAGCCTCCCATCTGCAATGTGAGCACGAATTTTCGAGGTCACCTCTTTTGATTGGTAAGTCCGGATAATTGATCATTGAACAATCCTCACCAATTGCCTGATCCATTTCTGCTAACTTCTTCTTCGAAGAAACAACATCCTTGATGAATTTAGTATACTTAGGCATTTCAACCAAAACTTCTGAGAGTGGAAGATTAACCTGAGTATTTTTCAGATTAAGCACCTTTCCGTACTTCTTATCTTCATGCAATGGGATGTTGCTCTTTCTCGTGGAAATGGAAGCATTTTCAAATCATCCTCGGAAAATACTTTCTTCGAGGGCGAACTAACCGCTTTGTCTTCCACATCTTTCCACCTCACCGTCTTATCATTCTTTTTATTAGTCGGGATCGACCACCGACGATCATTTGATTCATCACTCCTCGGGGATCAGCCACCGAGGATTCTTAATTGATTCTTCATTCCTCAAGGATCACCACTCGAGGAATCTCAATTCTTTCACCTATCGGGATCAGCCACCGATGTCTTTCAACTTCTACACCTCTCGGGGATCACCCACAGTACCGCTTGTAGCCAAGGGGATGATAGGGTGCTCGACTTCCTCCTGCCTTATCACGGCGGGGAGGGGCTAGTGGTTTCCCCGTTGGGGGACCACTCGATTGAGTACCACTTCTTAAGTTCATTGCACCGGCCTCTCCTCCACCGTATGGAAGTGAAGGAACCAAGTCGGTGCATTGGCCAAGATTCAATTCGAGTATGAGCTACATGACCACCTTTGGGATTTCTCTCCGTGGAGTTTGGCATCCTACGATGGTCTAGAAGCTTCTTTGGTCGACCATTTGCTTCTCAAGGTGCTTGATCGAATTCATCAACAAGCTGGATATTATTATTTTGCTCCTCCTGGAAGTTATTGTTCTCGCTCCTTCACCTCCTTCCGATAGGAGTCCAATCTAGCTTCCAGGATCATCAACGTGAGATGGACCTTGAGAGTGATGAATGTTTTGAGAGAAAGGTTAGGTGGACCGACTTTGAAATGCGAGGATTTGGATTGTTAGGCCAACTTTGATTTAACCCTTGATTTGGATTGGAAGAATTCAAGTTCGGGTTACGATTAAAATTAGGGTTTCGATTGAGATTCGAGTTTTGATTGAAGCTTTGACGGAAACCACGATTTTGAAAATCTTGCCTGGCCGAGAATTGATTTCCAAACCTCTGATTCGGCTGGCCATTGAAGGCATTGATCTCTCTCGTTACCCAATCATAGGGCGAAGCGAGCGATGTGCCCCATATCGTCACATACTTGGCATGCGACTTGATTATCTTGTCCATGATTACGGGCGGCATTGACTTGATAAGGAACAGGGGTGAATTGACACTTTGGCCAACCATATGGCGATCGAGAGCAATTCTCGATCTGAAACTTGAGAGTTACGTAAAAATGAAGGAGTCGATAACTCGGATTTGGAGACGTGTAAGTAGCGTGGCCGCCGCTGCAAACATGGCAATCTCGTTTTGCATTTTCACCTCCTCGATCCTAGGAGGAGGTGGTGGTGCTGAAACGACTTGAAAGGAGGGGGCATAATTATATTTGGCAATGTCTTGAACAATGCCCACCCTCTTGAGGCGTTTTCCTCGAGAAAGCCCCCACTGATGAACTATTGACCATGCCCTTGGTGAGCTCGGTCAATCCACTGAAAAAAGTATTGACTTGCCTCTGCAAGTCTAAACCATGGTGGGGGCATTTACGAAGAAGAGCCTTAAATCTCTTCCATGCCTCAAAGAAAGATTCTGTTTCGACATAGAAATTATAAATTTCCCTCAAACACTTGAAATTTGTCTTGGCGGTGGAAAGTATTGGCTTAAAAATTCTTTCTCCAATGCAGCCCGGTGGTAATGGATTCGGAGGAGAGAGCTATACCACTCTTTAGCTTCTCCTTCAATGAAGAACGGAAATGATTGTAAGTTTAATCACATCCTCACTCACACCTTGAATGCGTGTCGTACCACATATCTCCGAGGAATGTGTATGCGTGTGTGTGAGATTTTCGATAGGGAACCAGTGAAACATTGATGCATCTTGCATCATCCCGAATGAGGCCGGGTTTGAGTTCGAAAGTTTGGGCGGTAATGGTTTGTAAGGCGATAGTTGGGTTGACGATTCTTGCACCAGGCATGGCGTAGTCCGCCAATGTCCGTCTATCTTCGGCGCCATTATTACAATTTCTTCGATTTCCTTTGAAAAGATAGCTCAAACTCTTGATCTTCGGCTTTTCCTTCGTCAAAACGAAGTCTTACGCCTATTAGGTCGGACTATGAGTGCGCTCGATGTCGAGAGCAAAGTAATGGTCCTTGTGACTACGAGTTTGCATAAACCGATCCCAAAATCAAGTTGAAAACCTAAATCTAAGGAAAGGAAACCTAAAAACTAATAAATTAAAGACTGATATCTAAAAGATTAAAAACCTTAATCTAAGATCAAAACCTAAAGAAAAGAGAAGAAAAGAGAGAGATTAAGAAAGAGGGGGACGGACGGGCGTCCACTTATGTGAACAGCGTCTCCCCGAAAAAAATAGACTCAACGAAAGGCGTCAAACCGGTGAGCGTTCGTTCAAGGATCTCAAAACGCTTCGGGATGAAAATTTTACAGTGAACAGCGTTCAAACTAGTGGGCCTTCGTCCATAGTAGGCAAACGATATCGATATCAGCAGAGAAAGCATGGGAAAAAGAGACAGGAGGAAAGGATAACTAAACCTAGAGGAATCAAAGACTACGAAACTTAACTACGAAAAACCCTAATAACCAAAACTATAAACTACCTAAGAAAATTTAAAAGCGAGAAAAGCAGAAAAACACTAAAAGAAAAAGGGAAAAACATGTGTTGAAATCTTCTAACCCCAAAATGGAAGGGAAAACAGTGGATTTTGACCTCGAAAACGGTGTCGGACGGCCTCCGGCTGTCCGCCACGTCGTCGGCGTCGGAACGAGCTTTCCGAATTGGGGTCTGCGCGCCAATCCGACACTCGAGCGAAAGTTATGGCCAAAATACTATCAAGTGCTAAAAGCGGACCCTTTTATCCTAAAATTTGACCGTGGAGTCGATGATTCAACCTAAGAAACCTACCTACGACACTTACCTACGAAAAAACAAAAACCTAATTGAAATAAAAATAAAATCGATGGCGAGCAGATGCAGGCGGGCGTCCCAATTAATCGGGCGGGCGTCTTCCTGAGAGGAAGAAGCTCGACGGGCGTTCGAGACTAGCTGGGCGCTCGTTCGGGAGAGCGATAGATAACGAAATAGAGCGGACTTGATTGGACGAAGCGTTCGGTGATACGGACGTCCGTCCGGATCAATCGAGACAGAAAAAACGCAAAAGCAGTATGAAAGCGAGAAAACAGAGTAGGAAAAGGAGGGGAAGAAACTAATCACAAAAACTTTAAAAAAACTTCAAACCCTAAAAATCTAAACCAAAAACCTAACTACCTAAAGGTTAAACTAAAAACAAACCTAAAAAAAAAAAACGAAACAAAAACAAATCTAAAAGCGAAAAAGCGAAAAAGACAAACAAAAACAAAAACTAGGCAACCGTCCGGTTCCCGGCATGGCGCCAAAAACTTGTCCCGGATTTTATCAATACAAAACAACAAGTAATAAACCGGTTAACCTCAAGTGCAAGGATCGTAGTATGGAGGCTAAAGCCGGGTCGATCTTACGGGAACTCAGCGAATGTGAATCCTAGTTTTTGCTTTAAACTAACTATTGTCACGAATCTAACCTAACGAACATCTAACCTAAACAAATATGCGAAAAAAGTAACTAGACAGAGGATTGCTCCAATGCTAGGCAAGACTGAAAGCGATAAAAACTAAACTAAAGTGCAGGAAAAGTAAAACTAAAGCTAAGCAATTCAAGTTTAAAGGATTAAAATCAATTTATAACGAACGAACAAGCAATCGATCCACCTATCCTATCAACATTCAATTCTAATTCAGATTATTTCGCGATCTCTACTCAAGTCGTGATTCACCTAATCGAAGGCATAAACTCCTACTCTCGTAGACAAGTTCGTTTTCTAATCTTTTATCTTTCGATGTTAAAGATTACGTCTTTCTAACCTAGGCGTGAAATCTTTCGATTTCTAATCTAGAGATTCAATATAATAACTTTCGTTGTGATTAGATTAAAGGTCTAAACTTTTATCATGGTGTTCTAAGGTTAACATGACTTTCATCAAGCAAACAATAAACAAAAGCACGGATCTTTCGATATAGCATGCAATCAGCATATAAAAACATGATAAAAGTAACAACTTTAATAGATACTCACAAAATAATCACGAACTAGAGATCAAACTGTTGAAACGGACGGCTTCACAACGCTTGTTCAAGGAGGATTTAGCCTCCTAGCATCCTTATGCAAACTCGAATTGATGGAATAAAGAACATAAATCTAACTATCTAATATAGATGTTTTATTGCATAAAAACTGGAAAATAAAGGAGTAAAAACGCAGCCAAGCTGCTCCCTAGGGTTTAGGGATCGAATTGTCTGATTAGGGTTTGGTAAAACGCGCCTATTTATAGATTTTTAGGTCGGTTTCGCTGAGTCGGTGCCGTGGACGCCCGTCCACCACCTTGGACGCTCGTCCAGCCTCTATGAACGGAGAATGAACGCCGCTCGTTGACGCGTCTGAACTCTCTGAATGTAAAATACGACTCTGGACGCCAGTTCACTTTTATGGACGCCCGTCCACTACTCAGCTCCAGTATTTTGCTCATAACTTCACTTCTAGGGCTCCAAATGAGGTGATTCAACATGCGTTGGAAAGCTATTTCAATCCTCTACAACTTTCATCAAGACAACTTTCCCTGAAAGTGCCTACAAGTGTCGACAAAATCCCCATGAAGTGCCTGGTTCCGGTTTCTTCAATGATTCTTCACTTAAACATCTTCCAACTCTTCCATCTTCATGTGATCATCGTTTAAGCTCCTTACTCATCATGAAAACGTATCTACCAACATGATAGAAACATGCAAAATGTAACATCATACGAATAAACATAAAACACCGATAAAATCACGTAAATATCTCGACTTTGCATTTAAACACATTTAAAACTCGTTTACTCAATAATTCGATAAAACCAACACTTTTCTATAAAAAGTACTAAAATACCAAGGATATTGTTATGGGAATAACGTCATATAAATCATAAATTTCACCCTTAACACCAACTAGCCATATCAACAGGAAGAATAACATCATCAACCTCTTAAAACACAAGGAAATCATCTGAAGAAGTTGTATTAACTTTACCTTCATTCTTCTCATCATCTTTCTTGTCACTGTTTTCCTTTTTCTCCCATTTCAATTTAAAGCATAATTTATTGATGTGTCCCTTCTTGCCTCAGTGATTACATTCAAAAAAATTGTACTTTCCCTTGGATTTACTTCTACTCCGACCTCTATCTTTAGAAGCTCTGTTTTGACTTCTCCCCCGTGACTCAGTGACCAAGACATCCGTCTGTGAGGAAACACCATGTGCCTTCCTCCTTGTCTCTTCTTCCGAAACACTTGTCTTTGAAAAATCAATGGTCATAGCACAATCTGGGGTAGAATTAGATAGAGAACTTTGAAATTTTCCCACGATTCCGGTAAAGAGCCAAGAAGCATCCAACCCTGCACTTCATCATCAAACTTATTACCCATATCATTAAGTTGGTTCATGATACCCAAAAAGGTATTCAAATGATCAGCCATATGAGTTCCACCATGATATCTCATAATCATCAATTTATACATCAAAAGCATCTTATTGTTTCCAGTTTTCCAGGCATACAAGTCGAGCTTTTTCCACAAAGATCTAGCATGTTTTTCCTCACTAATATGATTTAAAACGTTATCATTAACCCACTATCTAATATAACCACAAACTTGCCTATGCAACAAATTTCACTCTTCATCTGTTTTATCTTCAAACTTTTCAGTACTGAAGACCGGCAAGAAATAAATTTTCACATACAAAAGATTCTCCATTTTATTTTTCCATATGTCATAGTTAGACCCATTCAAAGTTATCATTCTATTCAAGTTGGCTTCCATTTCACCTAAAAATAAGTTCACCAAAACAACTAACCGTTGCTCTACTAGTATGAAATATTTACATAAAAAATGTTTTTTATTTATATATATTTTTATTACAATACTGAAGACCGGCAAAAATAATTTTTCACATACAAAAGATTCTCTATTTTATTTTTTTCATGTGTCATAGTTAGACCCATTCAAAGTTATCATTCTATTTAAGTTGGCTTCCATTTCACCTAAAAAAAGTTCACCAAAACAACTAACCGGTGCTCTACTAGTATGAAATATTTACATACAAAATGTTTTTTTATTTATATATATTTTTATTACAATACTGAAGACCGGCAAAAATAGTTTTTCAAATACAAAAGATTCTCTATTTTATTTTTTTCACATGTCATAGTTAGACAATTCAAAGTTATCATTCTATTCAAGTTGGCTTCTATTTCACCTAAAAAAAGTTCACCAAAACAACTAACCGGTGCTCTACTAGTATGAAATATTTACATAAAAAATATTTTTTATTTATATATATCTTTATTACAATACATACAAACATGCACATTGTCCCACTATGATTTGAATCCAGAACCTCTAGGTTAACAACCATTGCACATACCGCTAGGCCAATGCCTTCTGACATAATTAAGCCTATTGAATATCACATACTTTGATCTTATTTAATAAGCCTATTGAATAAGCATATTAATGATTTTGATGTAAGTAATGGCAACGTCGGTATATATGTCTTTGTTTTTGTCTTTTAAATAGATTAGAAAAAACAAACTTTTTCATGAAACCCAAGATACCTACGTTATAACCCTAATAAACTATTATATTTGCTTGTGACACTTTAAGTTCTCGAATATTTGGCGGCAAATATAAATTCGAATTCTAACGATTATAATTAGATAAATTATATAACCTTAATTTATCATTAATAACTCTTTATTAATAAATTTATATTTTACGATCTTGATTGATATCTAGCAATATGTCACGACCCCTAATTTTTTAAGAAAAGTCAAGGTTTTGACTTCTAACCTTTCTATAACGGATATCTTGTAAATACATCCTTCCACCATATCAATGTCAAATTAGTCATAAATTGTGTGTCATACTTAACTAACTAATTTATTATATTCGAAATATAATATTCTCTTGAAGCGAACAATTCACTTCATTTTAGAAGATTTCGAGAATAAACCATTTCTTATAAGATGGTCATTTCTGAATATTCATTCCTACCATTAGGAACAGTGAATCCTATCGATTGACTCATAAATCTACGAGTGCTTTATAATTACGTCCAATATCCACCGTACGAGCATCTCACATTAAGAAGAAAAGAATAAAGTCAAAAGATAATAATGCACACCATGATATTATGACGATATTTGGTCTAAGGATAATTACACAAGTGTTACAATTAATGTCACTTATTTATATAAGCGGGTCAATCCAACGTACCTATTCTCAATACATGTTCACGTACATGTCCAGTGTCACTACATTTTAAAGGATGAGATCCATTACTATCTTCATAAGATAGAAGACACCCGGTACATGCTAGTCTATCTATATTAATAATGTCCCGTTTATTAACACTATGACTAGGGATAGTTTAAGAATTAAATCTTTTACCCTGAATCAAGTTCTCATCAATCATATCTCTATATAATTTTTTATCACGATTTAATTTTAGGAACGTTGTCTTATAATTATTTAAAGGCTTTATTGTTAAAAAGGACAAAATAAGAGTGGAAATGTGTAAAAAGGACAGTGGAATTTTTTATTGGGTGAAAAGGACAAATCAAACAATGGAATAGTGGATTCCAATGTAAATACAATGCAACCAACAGTGTATTTTGAGTAACAAACAGTGGAATTGTCCTTTAACACATGATTTTTTTTCCACTGTCCTTAATCCTATTTTTCAACTTTTTTTGTCCTTTATTACCACTCCCCCTTATTTAAATTAAATAAATCATATGATAGCAATATGCCATTTTATTTATACATAAACATAAAAGTGTACAAATAAAGACCTGGCCCAATTGGGTTTAAGGCACTCCACCAACATTTCCTTCTCCCCGATCGGGTTTGGTATGTTGTTTGAACAAATCGTTGTACGGGCTATTCCATGCCCTAGGTGTTGGTTCGCCAAGTTGGCCCCGGCACTCAAAGCGTATAGATTCCGTCAATCATACTCTGATTACTCTCCTTTTATTCTATGTCAGTCCACTGTGACTATTCATGTCCTAGTATACGTTGATGGCCTTACTATTTCTGGCAATGATTGATCCACCATAAACACGCTTAAGCAGTATCTTTTCCACTGTTTTCATATGAAAGACCTTGGGAAGTTGAAATACTTTCTAGGCCTGGAATTCGCTCGCAACCCGATGTCAATTTGTATGTCAGCTCAAATACACCCTGGACATTGTCTTGTAAGCTGGGTTACCTGGTGTGAAACTGGAACATGTGCCTATTGAATTAAATCATCATCTGGCTATAGTTACCAGCCCTTTACTAGATGATCATGAATCTTATTGCCGATTGGTTGGGCGTCTTGTCGGCATTAGGGCTACATGTCCGGATTTGTCGTATTGCGTGCACATCATGGAACATTTTATGCTTCAGCCTCGGGTTAAGTACTGGGAAGCTGCCTTGCGCGTTGTTCAATACTTGAAAGGTACGCCAGGACGTTGTATATTTTTAGCCAAACATTATGACATGCGCTTACGATCATGGTGTGATTCTGATTGGGCAGGTTGCCCGCTCACCCATCGTTCTCTTACTGGTTGGGTTGCGTTCATTGGACTCTCCCCTATTTCATGGAAGACCAAGATACAACACATAGTCTCCCGATCATCCGCTGAAGCAGAATATCGGTCGATGGCCATTACTACATGTGAGCTAAAATGGTTATAAGTTTTTTTTCTCCAAATTGGGTATAGCTCATTTCAAGCCTATGCCTTTACTTTGTGACAGTCAATCTGCGTTGAAAATTGCATCCAACCCCGTCTTTCATGAACGCACGAAACACATCCAAATTGATGGTCATTTCATTTGCGACGACATTACCGATGGTCAGATTCAGCCTAGTTATACTCTCACCAAGTTGCAGTTAGCCAACATCTTCATTAAGTCTCTAGGAAGTCAGTCATCGTCAAAATATTTAGTATTAATTGATATAATATTTCTTGTCTAATGTAATTTTTTTTTGAGAACTTCTAGCATAATTCTTTAACTATGATCGCTCAAACAAGAATGAGTTACATGAGAAGGGGGGACGAGTCTCATTCCACACATCTAGAAAGACGAAGACCTTCTATAGCTAATACATAGGCAGGCATATTGCTAACCCGTTTGAAAAAAGAGAATGAAATAGAAACAAAAGCATGTAATAGAGCACGAAATTCGTCAATAACGCTTACGACAGATGAGATATCCTTCATCGTGGTGGACAAACGGTTATGGACTACAGAGAGTCTCCTTCGAAAACCACTCTAAAGTATCCCAATGTGAGAGATTGGACTAAGGCATGGTAAATAGCAAGCGCCTCTCTGACTAGAACATCAAATCCACCTTCATGTTTCCTTGAGAAAGATTTTATAATCGCATAATGACAATTGCACATGATACCACCAACTGCTGCTGAAGACTCATTAAAGGAGGCATCCACATTAAATTTGATTATATCACTTGTGGGTAGTATCCATTTAATAGGAAGAAGGGTGTAAGTGGGGTATTTTTTGTCTTGTTTCATAGTTGTAAAGTAATCCTCAACTTCTGCATGAGCACAGGATAAAATTACTAACATGAATGGGTTTTGCCAAAATAATCCAATCATTCGGAGCCTTTCATATGTTTCAATGTATGCACACCAGTTTCACAATTTCCAAGTCGTCACCCAGCTTTGTAATTTCATCAAACATGTCCAAAAAAGAATAAATTCACAGATTTAGCAAGTGCTTACCATGATTGTGATCATGCCATATAGCTCTCAGAATTTCGTATTCAAACAGACAATGCCAAGAGGTCTCTTCGCAATGATGGCAGACTGCAGATAAGCCATCCACAGTCCTCTAATTTGAAGATCGTTTGCAGTGGGTAAAGCATTGTTTAAAAGCTCCTATATAAAGTGGGTTATGCAAGGCCTAACTTTAATTTTCTAAAGCGTTTCCCAAAGGATTTTGTTCAGACTTGAATCGGACGCCTCAACATCAACCCGTGCCTGAAATTTAATGCATAAGCCAATTGGTAGCCAGACTTGACAGAGTAAATGCCATTAGCGGTATGGTGCCAAATGTGATTATCGGCTTTTCTTTCTGAGGATAGATGAATGGACAATATTTATTCCACTTCCAATGGACTAAAGGCATTTCTACTCGCATCATGTCTCCACAAATGAGTAAGAGGATTAATAAGACTACTAATCGTACAACCAAGAAGATGCTCCAAGACAGGGTGAGCTCGGAAGGAGGGCATAGTCGGGAGCCACGGTTCCTTTATAATATCAATTTAGTCTCCTTTTCCAACTTTCCGTCGAAGCCCTATGAATAATAACTTTTTCCTTTAAGGATACTTCTCCAAATTGTAGAGAGGTGGTCTGTGATGGTTTCTTCTTTGAAATCCTGCCTATCAAAGTATTTGGCTTTTAGAACACAGGGTGAGATAGTATTAGGATCGACAAGGATTCACCAAGCTTGTTTTGCAAGAAGAGCTGTATTAAAACACTCTAAGTCCTGAAAACCCATTCATCTGTTTGCCTTCTTTTTACAGAAATCCCAAGACTTCAAATGAATTTTATCTTTGCCATCTGAAGAACCCCAGAAAAATTGTCTTGCGCACTTCTCCAACTCCATATAAATTTCTTTAGCAATGAAAAACACAGAATTACAGAGATAGAGAGATTGTATCAATGACTTTATTAAAGTATCTTTTCCAGCAGGCGATGGGAACTTCCTTTTCCAACCATTCGATTTCTTATACACCATTTCCTTGATATATGAAAAAAATTCAGTCTTTGATCTTCCAGTCACAATGGGGAGACATGTATTTTCCAACTCCCCAGTCCAAAGGGATATGCAACAAGGAAGAGAGACACTCCATCGTGTTATTCTCTATCCTTTTATTGAAAAATAAGCTTGATTTATTAAAATTTATTTCTGTCCTGATAGATTTTAATAATCAGCAAGGATGGAGTTAATTGAAATACAAGATTTTGAAGTAGCCTCCATAAAGATCAATCTGTCATCCACAAATAGGAGATGAGTAAGCTCGCCAGGATTCTTCTTACCAAAGAACACACCATGGAAGCTATCAAAGGCTGAAGCACGCCTGAGCATCGCAGTGAACCTTTCTGTGCATAAAATGAAGAGAAAAAGGGATAAAAGGTCTCCCTGGCGAAGGCCCCTACTAGGAAGCACAAGGAAGATGTATGGAGATTAATGAAAACCTGTGTTGAACACATAAAATGTTAATTATCTACCTCTTTATTCGTTTAAGCTTTTGGGAGAGATAATAGTTCAACTTGGTATCAGAGCGAGAGGTTCTGTGTTCAAACCATGTTCCAAGAACAGTCACCCAAACAAACAAACAAAATACAAGTGTTGGCCTCTCTAAAAATATAGCATGCCACACTCTAGGGGGCTTGTTAAATATATAAAATATTAATTATCTACCGCCCCATCAAATTAAGCTTTTGATAGAGATGGTAGTTCAACAACCTAGCTAGTAAGGTAAGGTTGAGTAGAGTTGCACAACATTATGACTGAGATAATTGACTTGGGAAGATTCATTGCTTCCATGACACTTTTAGAAGCTCCATTCCACTCTATCGAATTCTTTCATCATGTCAAGTTTAAGTTCCATGTGGTTGTTACAACAGAGTAATGATAAAGACACAACCGTTGTGACACAACGAGTTCCATAACGTGTATCTACACCGTTCATTCCTAATGTAGACTCATTGATCATTATTATATCCATTATAATCATTGGTGTAGATACACGTTGTGGCACTCTTTGTGGCATAACGTTTGTGCATGTATGATTACTCGTTACAACCTCTCCTTTGATGACAATATCAAGTGATAATAAAATACTTGACCACCATAAACCAATACTAGCAAGAGGACTAGGTCCATCGTAGTATAGCTATAGCGAATCAAGGTCGATCCCACAGGGAACCAATTGTGGATCATTTATATACAAACAATTAATCATTCATGTCAAGGACACAAAGCGGTCTACGACCAACAAGAGACAAGAAAGATAAAGGACACGACACAAACAACGTAATTAACCACCCCAATTATTATGTTATCGTTTGGATCTAGAGATTCTATATAATTAAGCTAGACTCGACAACTATTAATCCGATTCGTATTTCTTTTATATTGGCTACGGGAGTCATCCCCTAAACTTGACTTAGTTCTGGGTAGGACACTAGATCACTGTGCTACATTACGTGACTTCATCTTTTGGGTCTTCATCTCATATAACTTGCACGCTTACAATACTAGGGATGCCGATATTAAGCGTATTCCTCACCTAGGCAACATTCATGTGGTTAGGCGTACTTCCTAAGTAATCACATCAGTCTCTGTCCTATTAACACTAACTTTGTAGGTATCATGTTAATTTACGATTTACGTATAACTAGATGAGCTCAATTCCTACTGTCTGAATGTATCTAGATCTCATTTGAAAGTCCCGGAAGATCAATTCATGAGCCGACCGAGGAGCCCTATATTGGAATTTTCTAATCATTCGCTAATTAAAATAGACGAGCAACGTAGCCGTAGCCATACCTACTAAGATAAGAAATTCTAGGTGGACAATCACACCATAAAGACGTGGCTAGATTGACGCGGTGAAAACCTAAATCTTAGTGTTTCTACATACGTAACGGATAAAATAGAGATTCATAAAGCAATTATATAGATCTACTAAAAACACGATTGTCGATCATACCAAAGTCATCTATAGGTCACCGGATAACAGATCTGGGCGTGTGGATCCTTATAGACAAGGAATCCCCACTGCCTCATATCGTATCCTTAGATCTGCATCGTTCGGTGAAGAACGAATAACCTCAAACGATAAACAATAATTGGGGGGACTTAATTACAAAGAACAAAGAACAAATAAATACAAGAACTCACATAATTGCTGCTGAACTTGTATTAAAAACTGCTCTGAGAAACTGAGGATTTGTGTTATGAGTTGTGTTATTCAAGATGATACAATGAAATTAGTATATATTGGCTGGAAAACCGACTTAGGATAAACTCCAGCCGACCTAATTTACGTTTCCTAAACCCTAGTGGAGTCTAAAATGCGTCGAGATAACTCCGAGCTGATCCGATGATTTCGCTGAACTCGCCCCCAGCGAGCCATCACTTCGCTGCCAATGAGTCCTCTCTGCTCTGATTGGCTCGCTGGCTTTTCTTGTCCAACACTCCACTCTTCATGCTACTTTGATATTTATCTTTAATGCAATCCGATTCCGCTCCGATTTATCTTGAGATTTACTTCCTTCGTTGGTAGATATCCTCCGATTCACCATAATCTATAAAATCAATAATTATCGCACAGTAAATCATATTTTAATAATAAAAATAGATAAATACCAAATTATATTATATAAATCACATAATATTAAATAAACATTATAAACATGTGATTTAATATAAAATATATATTATTAAGCTCGATTTAAGGACAACGTTGATGACTTTTATGGGTATAATTTGACCTTCATCAACTACCCCTCACTTATACTTTGATCGTCCCGAACAAAGCATCAATAAGTAATTCCCCAAGATAACATTTTCCCATGGTCAAATCATACTTACACAAGAAACTCAAGTCAACTCATGCCATTCATGCTCATAAGGTATCCATTATTCACTACTCGCTATGAATCGAAGTGATGTGTGCATGTGCATTCAGTTTTATATATTCGTTGCAGATTAAAGTTTATGCTAACTTTGCAGTCTTAACCTACCAATATCAGCATTCCCACTTCTTAAGCCTCACAATGGGTAAAGAAATGGTGCAATAAGCAAGAGCGTGATCGAGAAGGTTTTTGGACTCGGAGACCGAGAAATACTCAAAGCCTCTTAAAAAGTTAAATTTCTTCGCATATTCATAATTTCAAGTATTAACACCTCTCAAGAAAGAAACTTGCTTTAAAAGTAAAGTATGCATTGCAAGAATCCTCCTCTCACGGATTAGTCAATAGAATTGAATATTACCACAAGCTCGGGGCTACTTTGGTAATGTTACTACAAGCCCAGTGTTTAACGCATTGTTAAAACACAGATAATTCTCAAGCTTATTACTCCGCTTTGATGGCCAGAAGATAGGAATACATCAGCTGATAAATATCGACACTAAGTCTACATAACCAATCATCTACGCAATGTACACATAATTCTTCCAGTTATTATGATTCGTGCGATAATAGTCGATTCAAAATTGAGTAATCGAATAATAAATAACTACTTGCAACAGTCGGCATGAATATCCATAAATATACATTTACATAAGTATAAAATGATCACGTAATCATGCAACTTGGTTCCTTTCCTATCAATTCCATGATTTAAGAACTCACAATTCTAAGGGTATGAGATAATTAATTTGGCATTTTTCAATTTTCTTCAACTTTTCACCGTTTCATTCAATTTTCAATTATAACACATCATAGCTAAGTCTCCTACCCCACACTTAAACAAGGCATTGTCCCCAATGACAAAGAAAAATGAGAATTTAAGAAAAAGACTTAGCTCTAGAAACGGCTCTCAAGTAGATGCAGAACATCGGAGTAATCCAAGCACGTCGTGGAGAAGCAAATGAAAACCTGTTTAAGAAAACCAAACATAAACTCCACGAAACAGTTAATAACATGTCAATGGAAGGTATAAAATAATGTGGCAGTAATTAGATAGAAAATATTCAAAAACAAATTAAGCAACTTTATTTCATACAACCTATGACAAGTAAAACCAAAGGGTTAAAAACTACAAAACTCACATGGCAGCTATCAAGGAAAAACCCGTTGGGTCCAAACTCAGACTCAGAACAAGGCGAGATGAAAGAAAAATAAACAAGCAACTAAAGATGATAGTCTTTATCGATATCCTCCACCACATGAAAATTCTTGAAACCAGGTGGAGAAGACAAAGATCGGAAAGCATTACCCCATGTGTGAAAACACGAGATTTACTGGATTGATAAGGTATTCAAACAAGTGTTAAGAGAAACTTGGTAAGGTATAAAATAGATTGGATGGGACCTATTGGTTAAAGAATTAATCAGATACTTCGCGCAGAAACTTCTCGCTTGGATTGGATATCAACAACTTAGGGAGATGTAGCTACTCCTCAAAAGTACTAAGTACCCAATTTAGCATGTGGAAGTTCTCAACGTCATCAAAAAGGTCGGATCGGTGGGATAGTATAGAACAAAACTCATCATCTATATGTGTCGGAATGGTCAGGAAAAAATGAAATTTAAAACTTCCGATAGAAAGATAAGCAGTAGTTTGATCATAACAAAAACTGTTAAAAGCTAGCTAGGTTCAGAGCTACACTTACCCCAGCGAGGATCCAGAAAAATCAAAATGATGAAAGATAATCATTAAAACTTAGCAATTTACTAATTCCGTAACAAAAGGGTATTTTGTAAACAAAATGGAGGTTACGAGTATGATGGGTTTAGAAAAAGATATATATAAGGATGGTAAGAAAAGATAAAGGGTGGGTAAGAAATTGTGTTTTGGGTGGGTTGAAAATTGGTTTAGAATATGGGTTTGGGTAGGTATTGGTGCAGGGATTGGGTTAGGGTGGGAGAGTGAAATAGATGGAAAGAAAGAGAGGGGATGAAAGAATGGTTAGAAATGTGAATTATGAGGCAGATTGGTGAGAGAATAGAAAAGGTTGAAGGGTGAAAATGTACAAAGGAAAGGATAAGGGTAGTTGCAGAATGAATTGCACACAACTTTGGATTTTCACTCGGATCGCCATTCTAAAAAGCTTTGGGAGTTGACCAAAAAGCATTCTTGTTCGCACCAATCATTCTCTGTTACATTTTCAGTAATTCTCAAATTCTCTTAATGCTTCCATCTTAAGGTTGATTGCTAAATTTCCTTTTCTTTAGCAATTTCTCGACTCTCCTAAGAAACTCTATTTCACGTGGTCTATATTGAGTAAAAAGTTTTGCACATCCTTAGCCTAATGGCCATCGAACACGGCAAAATAAAAAACTCAACATATGTCACGTTACTCTTATTTGACTCAAAGAAAACAAAACCTAAAATCCTAAAAAGAAATCCTAAGGGTTTTAGATGTAGTTCTGAGTTGAAAGTCCTCAGCTCGACTTTCCAAAAATTATCCTTGTCTGTCATCCTTCTTGGATCGCCAGATATTGACCCCTTGAGCACTATATGAGGTGGGCTCATCGCTTTTGCGGATGAATACCCTTCCCTTGGTTGTGAGACCTAGGAATCGACATCTATCCATACTATTTATACAAAGCTCTTACCTCGGCTCTCGTTTTAGAACTAATGAATTCTAAAGAGATTCAGTACTAGGGATTTACTTTATACCTATTCCTCTATAAGTCTGCATCATTATGCTCTCTCAAAACTCAACGTCTTATTTAGATTGCGAATTCTTAAAACTACACAATTCATTGCTCCCCTGGCCAGTAGATTAGAAGCATTCTTATGTGTAGGACACTTAGATTGAGCATCCTTCTCGGTTAACAGAACTACGAGGAACTCTTTATTCACTGCTTCAACTACTACATGTTTCCCAACACCCTCTAGATGAGACAGATTTGGGGCAGAACCTTCGGCACTAATAAAATTAATCTTAAAACTCACTCCGGGCTAAGATTCTCATTCAGGTTCATGTAAAGACTAACTTATGTTCAAAAAACCAAAAGATAGTAAAACATAAGCAAAAAAAGGTAGTACCTTGCCTTCAATATTGTTCCACGAATAATTCGAACCTTTTAATATTTATTTTCTCGGAGCCATCTTGGTGCTTTAAAGGTGTTGCTTCCATTGCTTTTCCCATCGTAGATTCATAGCTCCACATGTTGCTGGGTTATTTTCTCAGCGCCCACGAAAAATTACTGACTCAGATTATTGCTTCCCTGGTTTCTGCAAACAGAAGAAAAACAAAAAAAACAGACCATAGACTGACTTTAACATGGTTTCCCATGCTTCTATCAGACCTACGGATTAAACATACGGAGATAAATAGACACGTGAAGTCCCAGAAAACAGAACCAGGCTCATTGGCGGCAAAGCGATCTCATTTGGGAGCGAAACCAAATGCTCTAGATTTTAGAATTTTTACACAGAGCAGACAACCAGAGGGACTCAAAAACGTAATAACAGACCCTAAAACAGAAAACTTAACATGAATAAAAAATTATTTATATATAAAATTGACCGTTGGTTCCCCGGCAACGGTGCCAAAAACTTGATGACAAGATTAAGTGATAATAAAATACTTGACCACCGTAAACCAATACTAGCAATAGGACTAGGTCCATCGTAGTATAGCTATAGCGAATCAAGGTCGATCCCATAGGGAAACAATTATGGATCATTTATATAAAAACAATTAATCATTCATGTCAAGGACACAAAGTGGTCTACGACCAACAAGAGACAAGAAAGATAAAGGACACGACGCAAACAAAGTAATTAACCACCCCAATTATTATGTTATCGTTTGGATCTAGAGATTCAATATAATTAAGCTAGACTCGACAACTATTAATCCGACTCGTATTTCTTTTATATTGGCTACGGTAGTCATCCCCTAAACTTGACTTAGTTCCGGGTAGGACACTAGATCACTGTGCTACATTACGTGACTTCACCTTTTGGGTCTCCATCTCATATAACTTGCACGCTTACAATACTAGGGATGCCGATATTAACCGTATTCCTCACCTAGGCAACATTCTTGTGGTTAGGCGGACTTCCTAAGTGATCGCATCAGTCTCTGTCCCATTAACACTAACTTTGTAGGTATCATGTTAATCTACGATTTACGTATAACTAGATGAGCTCAATTCCTGTCTGAGCAGCATCTAGATCTCACCGAAAGTCCCGAAGATCAATTCATGAGCCGACCTAGAGCCCTATATTGGTATTTTCTATTCATACGCTAATTAAAACAGACGAGCAACGCAGCCGTAGCCATACCTACTAAGATAAGAAATTCTTGGTGGACAATCACACCATAAAAATGTGGCTAGATTGACGCGGCGAAAACCTAAATCTTAGCGTTTCTACATACGTAATGGATAAAATAGAGATTCATAAAGCAATTATATAGATCTGCTAAAAACACGATTGTCGATCATACCAAAGTCATCTATAGGTCACCGGATAACAGATCTGGGCATGTTGATCCTTATAGATAAGGATACCCCACTACCTCATATCGTATCCTTAGATCTACATCGTTCGGTGAAGAACAAACAACCTCAAACGATAAACAATAATTGGGGCCGGGGGACTTAATTACAAAGAACAAAGAACAAATAAATACAAGAACTCACATAATTGCTGCTGAACTTGTATTAAAAACTGCTCTGAGAAACTGAGGATTTATGTTATGAGTTGTGTTATTCAAGATGATACAATGAAATAAGTATATATAGGCTGGAAAACCGACTTAGGATAAACTCTAGCCGACCTAATTTATGTTTCCAAAACCCTAATGGAGTCTAAAATGCGTCGAGATAACTCCGAGCCGATCCGATGATTTCGCTGAACTCGCCTCAGCGAGCCATCACTTCGTTGCCAGCGAGTCCTTTCTGCTCTGATTGGCTCGCTGGCTTTTCTTGTTCCAAACTCCACTCTTCATGCTACTTTGATACTTATCTTTAATGCAATCCGATTCCGCTCCTATTTATCTTTAGATTTACTTCCTTCATTGGTAGATATCCTCCGATTCACCGTAATCTATAAAATCAATAATTATCGCACAGTAAATCATATTTTAATAATAATAATAGATAAATACCAAATTATATTCTATAAATCACATAACATTAAATAAACATTATAAAAATGTGATTTAATATAAAATATATATTATTAAGCTCGATTTAAGGACAACGTTGATGACTTTTATGGGTATAATTTGACCGTCATCATCCTTCCAAGCCGCATTGAATGAAAAGCCTCAAAAGCTGCAATGATGTTATCGGTGATTAAGCACCCCTTAACAAAAGCGTACTGGCTTGGGGCACTAATTTTAGGGTGGTCCGGGTGAAAGTATTGGACCACCAAGTCGGCAGTTTCAAGGAAATACATTGGTGGAAATATTTTACAAGTAGACGCTTATTTTAAAAAGTCGAATTCCTATTGGTTTTGGTACATCAACTAGGATTTGCACCTGGACCAACATAAAATTTGTGGGCTTGGGGAGATAATGGAGTCCATAATCTTTTTCAGTCCATTAACCACAATATGAGAAATGAGCTTATATATAGAGTTACATAAGCTGATAGGTCAAAAATCCGTGATGAGCTTCGTGTCTTTCACCTTAGGAATTAAGGCGATATATGTTTTATTGAGGGCCGATATATCACCACAAAGGTTAAGGCATCCAAGAATTATATCTTGATATGAGAACCTATTTCCGGCCAAATTTTTTGTATAAAAATAATGTGCATTCCAACCGGACCGGTGACTTTTTACCCGGCATTTGCAATAACATGGTTCAGACTTCGTGAGGTGTTAAAGGTGTAGCTAGTGTTGCTGCTTCGGTTTCCGAAAGTTTACGAAAAACAAATCAGCAGGTAGAAGAATATTCCAAGCCGTGTATATCTCCCAGCTTATGGAAACTTCGGCCCTGGTTATCGATTAGCTCCGTAAAGGTGTTGCGTTCTTTTCTCGATGAAGCTTTGTGATGAAAGAACTTTTTATTTTTGTCCATTGAAGACAACCACTCCGCTTTCCTTGAACATGCCAGTATTCCTCTTCAAGGATCAAAGTCTTATCGATCTCTTTCAAAATAATTTTTTCCTCCACGACATTGTAATTAGGTCCACTGTATAGTTCTTCCAGTTGTTTGTTGAGGTCTTTTAATCGACCTGGGAGATAGCCAAACTTGCTACGTGCCCAACATTGGCATGAAGTGCACAAGGTTCCAAGTATTCATATATGTCAGTTTTGGTGACTTGATCTCTAAAATGATGAATAAACTGATGGGACTAATGTGGAAAACTGAGACTAAGAATGATGGTCAGTTCATTTAAGTATATTCAGTTCTGTGAAGGTCAGTTTGATGAAGTGCAACTGAGCTTCTTATAAAGTCAGTAATCAGATTTGGACTGCTGAGTTGTTGAGTATAGCTGAGTTCTACATCTGGGCAGATGATTACAAGTCTGGGAAAGTCAGTTTTGAGCTGAGTTTCATCTGGTGGATAACATCTGGAGCTGGGTTCCACATCTGGGGTTATTTATGACAATTCCAACAAAGATGTTATGGCGGTTTGGGTTAGGGATTTGTGCCTATAAATACCAATGTTGTAATCAATGCCGTGTGTGTCTTTCAAGAGTGTTAATTTCACAAGAGTGTGGAATACCTTGTAACTTTGTGCATAATAAATCTCTTTTTCTGTCCGTAGAGTAGTTGGTACAACGCCAGAAACCACGTTAAATCACTGTGTTCTCTTTGTTTCTGTGTTTTATCAATTCCGCCACACTTTATGTTTGCATTGCTATTGTTATAATCTTTCTTAAACTGCAAGTTTCTCGTCTGTGTTTTCAACTAACTGGTATCGGAGCGTCAGGTTCAAGATCCAGAGAAGTTGCAGGTTGAACAGAGTTGATCTTCACCAAGACCGGTGACCGGTGCTAGGATTTTGTGATAAAAGGTTTGTTCTTTAATTAGAAAGATGTCAGCGATGAACGTAAAGATTGATAAATTTACAGGGAGGAACAGTTTCAATTTTTGGCAAATCAAGATGTGGGCCCTGTTAAAGCAACAATGATTATGGACTCTTTTATCTGATATAGGGGATGTCAGTTCTGCAAATTATGCCAGTCTGGAGGAGAAAGCACATTCAACCATCATGTTGTGCTTGTCTGATGGTGTTATCAAAGAAGTTGCTGAGGAAGACATCGCTGCCAAGTTATGGTTAAAGCTTGAAAGCCTGTATATGACTAAGTCATTGACCAACAAGTTGCTGCTGAAGCAGAGGCTATTCAGCCCGAGGATGCAGGAGGGGACTCAGTTGAGAGATCATCTTGATCAGCTGAACACAATATTACTTGATCTTAAGAAAATTGATGTTAAGATTGAGGATGAAGATTCTGCTTTGATTTTGCTGGTATCATTACCAGCTTCCTATGAGAACTTTGTGCAGTCCTTCATAGTTAGGAAGGATCTGATTGCTTTGGAGGATGTAAGGTCGACTTTACATGCTAGGGAGTCGAGACATAAAGGCAATTGGGGCGGAGACAATCGAGGCTCTGGACTAGTAGTCGATGAGCAAAGATGGAAAATAGCATGGTCAGTCTAGGAAGAAAATTTCCAAGAAGACAAGGTCCAAAGGCCCTGAATCCACAGCTGTTTTCAATTACTGTAAGGAGCAGGGACATTGGATGTCTAATTGTCCAAAGAGTAAGAAATAGCAAGAGAACAGTTCTGGCACACCTGATGTGGAAGCTGAGCATAACTCAGATGAGGATATGGTCCTAGTGGCAGGAGAGTCAACACATCAAACTAATGTGTGGATTCTAGACTCTGGGGCATCCTTTCATATTTGCCCTCACAGAGAGTGGTTCTCAAGTTATCAGCAGATAGATGGTGGACATATATCTATGGCAAACAGCAAGGTCTGCAAGGTAGTTGGGATTGGCTCAGTTCAGTTGAGGACAGAGGATGGAAGATTCTGCAAACTGAGTGAAGTTAGATATGTTCCACAGATGACCAAAAACTTGGTATCTCTCAGTTCTTTAGACAGCAGGGGATTCAGTTTTAAGGGTGAAAGTGGAGTGCTGAGTGTCTATATATTACAAGGGTCCGTTGTTGCTGGTTCTGCTGTTATGGCATCAACTGAGATTCATAAGTCACAGCTTACAAAACTGTGGCACATGAGACTAGGTCACATGGGTGAAAAGGGGATGCTGGTTCATTCTCAGAAAGATTTTCTTGGGTAGTGTAAGGTCAAGCATCTGGACTTTTGTGAGCATTGTGTGTTTGGGAAGCTTCATAGGAACAAGTTCTCAAAAGGGGTACACAACACGAAGTCGTCACTTGATTACATTCATTATGATTATTAGGGGGCTTCAAAGGTGGAGTCATTGGGCGGTCACAGATATTTTGTGTCAATCATAGATGACTATTCAAGGATGACTTGGATGGTGGCGATGAAACACAAAAGTGAAGCATTTAATAACTTCAAGCTGTGGAAAGCTCTAGTTGAAAATCAGTTGGGGTAGAAGATCAAGAGGCTTAAGAGAAAAATGGTGCGAATTACTACTGACGAGTTTGATACATTTTGCAAAAATTAGGGTATTGGTAGACATCATACAGTCAGGATTACTGCTCAGCAAAATGGTGCAGCTGAAAGAATGAAAACAAACTCTTCTGGAGAGAGCAAGATGCATGCTCTCTCATGCTGGTTTATCAAGGAGATTTTGGGCAGAGCCTATAAGCACAGCTTGCTACTTAATCAACAGGAGTCCTCACACAGGGATCAGTCTCAAATAACCAGTTGAGATGTGGTCAGGCAATCCTCCTGACTACTCAGTTCTAAAGGTATTTGGAAGCACAGTTTACTATCATGTCTGTGAAGGGAAACTGGAACCAAGGGCCAAGAAAGGAGTGTTTGTGGGGTATGGTGATGGAGTAAAGGGGTACAGAATTTGGTCATCGGCCGAGATAATGAGTTATTCTCGGCAGAGATATCTGATTTCGATGAAAATTCTATGCTAAGTTCATCGGTGGGAGGATAATCAAATCAAAACCAGTGATGGCGAAAACTAACGATGAGGTGGAGCTTGGTGGAGTCGGTTGAAATGCAACAATCAATCGATCCAATTCGAGTTTTCATCGATCTGTTCTCGAACCGTAATCGAATCCAAGCCGATCGGTGAGGAAATGTCGATTGAGCATCAAACCGAGAACATGGGTCGCCAGAGTTTAGGCGTGTGGCGAGCTAGAAGATCCAATGTTGGGTACCTCCCAAGAGATATGGTTTTGATGATATGGTAAGATATGCACTTCAAGTTTCAGAATAAGTGGATGGTTTTGAACCTTCTACTTACATAGAAGCAGTGACATGTTCTGAAGCATCTCAATATTGGCTTGCTGCCGTGGGAGATAAAATGGAGTCATTACTGAAGAATCAGACGTGGGACCTAGTTAAACATCCAGCTGATAGGAGAGTTGTAACTTGTAAATGGATCTTCAAGAAGAAGGAAGGGATAACTGAGGCAGAACGAGTTAAGTATAAGGCACGTTTGGTTTCAAGAGGGTTCATTCAGAAAGAAGGGGTGGACTTTGATGAGATATTCTCACCAGTAGTCAGACATACTTCAATCAAAGTGTTACTAGCAATGATGGCACAGAAGGACTTAGAACTTGAGCAATTAGATGTGAAGACAGTTTTTCTACATGGTGAGGTAGATAAAGAGATATACATGACTCAGCCAGAGGGTTTCCAAGTCCCTGGCAATGAAGATTTTGTGTGCAAGTTAAAGAAGTCATTGTATGGATTGAAGCAGGTTCCTAGACAGTGGTATAAAAGGTTTGACAGTTACATGATCCAGTTGGGTTACAGCAGAAGTCTTTATGATTGTTGTGTTTACAACAGTCAGTTGAAAGATGGATCATACATCTATCTTGTGTTATACGTGGATGACATGTTGATAGCTACAAGAAAGAAGTCTGATGTTCAGTATCTGAAAGACCTTCTCAGTGCTGAGTTTGAAATGAAGGATTTGGGTGCAGCCAAGAAAATTTTGGGGATGGAGATCTGGAGGGATAAAAATCAGAAAAAAAAACTGTTTCTATCTCAGCAGGGCTATATACAGAAGATTTTGTCAAAGTTTGGCATGTCAGCTGCTAAGCCAATAGATACTCATATGGCATCAAATGTTCATTTGTCAGTTTTTGCTTCACAATCAGCAGAATTCAAATAGTACATGTCAAGAGTTCCGTATGCTAGTGCAGTTGGCAGTCTGATGTATTCCATGGTGTGCACTAGGCTTGATCTGGCTCAGGCAGTCAGTGTTGTCAGCAGGTTTATGGCTCAAACTGGAAAGGAACACTGGAAAGCTGTGAAAAAATGTTCATGTACCTTAGAGGTACAGCTGATGTTGGTCTCATTTATGGAGGTGATACTCAAGAAATGATCACAGGATACTGTGATGCTGATTATGCAAGTGATGTGGACAGTAGAAAATCAATGACTGGTTATGTTTTCACATTGAAGAATTCAGTTGTCAGCTGGAAAGAAAATCTTCAGGCAACAGTGGCTTTATCAACTACTGAAGCTGAGTATATGGCTCTTACTAAAGCAGCCAAGGAGGGTATCAGGTTGAAGGGACTAGTCAGTGATTTGGGGATATATCAGGATCAAGCTGAGATTTATTGTGACAGTTTAAGTGCAATTTGTCAAGCTAAGGATCAGGTTCATCATGAGAGAACCAAGCATATTGATGTGAGGTATCAATTTCTGAGAAATGAGAAGAGGGTTGTAGTGAAGAAATTCAGCACCAAGGATAACCCTATTGATATGTTCACTAAACCAGTTCAGCAGAGCAAGTTTCAGTTGTGTCTGGACTTGCTGAATATTCAAAGCTTGTAAACTGAAATCAGGATACTCAGTTGAGGGCAGATCAACTGAGTGGATTCTGAGGAGAAGTCTGGTACTATACATCATGGCATTGACGAAATAATATGGTATAAGTACATCTGATTATGCAATCTGATTTACTGTGAATGAAAGTTCAAGTCAAGGTGGAGATTTGTCAGTTTTGGTGACTTGATCTCTAAACTGAAGAATAAACTGGTGGGACTAAGCTGGAAATCTGAGACTGAGAATAATGGTCAGTTCAATTAAGTATATTCAGTTCTGTGAAAGTCAGTTTCATGAAGTGCAACTGAGTTTCTTAAAGTCGCAGATCGATTTTGGTCTGGCCGAGTATATCTCGAGTTCTACATCCGGCGATTGATTACAAGTCAGGAAAGTCGGTTTTGAGCTGAGTTTCATCTGGTGGATAACAGCTGGAGCTGGGGTCCACGTCTAGGGTATTTATGACATTTCCGACAAGGATCTTATGGCGGTTAGGGTTAGGGATTTGTGCCTATAAATACCAATGTTGTAATCAATGCAGTGTGTGTCTTTCAAGAGTGTTAATTTCACAAGAGTGTGGAATACTTTGTAACTTTGTGCATAACAAAATATCTCATTTTCTGTCCGTGGAGTAATCGGAACAACGCCGGAAACCATGTTAAATCACTGTGTTCTCTTTGTTTCTGTGTTTTATCAATTCCGACATACTTTATGTTTGCATTGCTATTGTTATAATCTTTCTTAAATTGCAAGTTTCTCGTCTGTGTTTTCAACAATAAAAAATTGATCAAATTCTTCTTCATGAAGCCTAAATGGCTCAAAGTTTTCCAGTCTATATGTGTAGATTTTTCCATCTTGTTGGATAAAAAAACAGGACATGATCGGAGTGGAAAGTAGTGAGGTGGTGAATTTTATGGCTCAGGAAAAGCATTTTCCAATATATCGACATTTGCAACTCCTCGGTCGAGTCTGACACTCGTTGTTGCGTTATTTATTTTTTGTCTTCTTGTGAAATTTGCACGGTTGAAGCCCAGATCAAGGCTAAATTGCAAATTTACTCCTGGAACTGGTCGCATTTTGCAATTTTGGTCCTAGTTTTTCTCCAGTCACAATTTTGGTCCTTTAAATGATTTTTTTTGCAAAAATGGTTACGAGCGCTTGAGAAAATCTTGGCCGATCAAGCAACTTTTCCGGAAAAGAAAATCCATGCCATCTCCTTCCACATCAGCATATTTTGCAAAGAATAAAATGTTGCTCTTGGGAGGATTCGAACCTACAACCTTAGACTTAAAATCTAAACACTTCTCCACCCGAGCTATAACCACATAGTTGTTTAAAACAAAACATATTATTTATAAAACTTTCAGTATAAAAATATTATGGAGAATCTAATGATACAGACAGTTTTATTATTTTTTATAGCGTATACATAGTATTTGTTACACGTGGTGATACATTTACTGAATGTTTATTTAAACTAATATGACAGGTTCTTAATTTTTTTTGGGTCAGAGGCCATAAGGACAAAATAAGATACAAAATGAGAAAAAAGGACAAGAAAAAAAAATAATGGTTGAGAAGGACAAAAACACGCCTGTTACTACATGTGTTACTACATGTGGTTGTAGCAACATCTAGTAACACATGTAGTAACATGCGCATTTTTGTCCTTTTCAACCACTATTTTTTTTTCTTGTCATTTTTAGATCAAAAACAGTCATTTACAACCTTTAACCTAATTTTTTATTGTTCTTTTTTATGTGTAATATATATTGTATATGCATGTGACTTAATATATGCTTATTTTTTTATCAAATTTGTTGATTAAGACAGTTATGACAAGGAAAAAAATGCAGCTAGATCATATGGTTTTGCAGCATTGAAGCATTGGGGTACCAGTACCACTACTTAATATATGCTTTTTTTTAATCAAATTAGTTTCCTTCTCTATCTTTAATTTCTGAATAATATTACTGTTTCAACCACTCTAGCACAATGAATCTCGTAATTTAATGAACCATTGTGACACACCAAATCATGCTATGTTATGTGACAATGGTACTATATACCTATGATGAAATGTAATATCGTTTGATGTTTCAATGTTACATCATGTTACAGTTAATTGTTATTTCAGACTGATCGTAACAGTATCATCAACTATAATCAGAGTAACTAATATTTCCTTTTGTCCCATTTTGTCAAGGACTTAGCTTTTGTTTCATGAGAATAATTAAAATTAATACCTCCATTTTAACGTTTCATTTGTTAACTTAATTAAATATTCATTTTAGTGACTATGAAAGAGAGTTGGAAGAAATGAAGAACGTGACATGACAAGAATATATTGCATCGATCTTAACGAAAATACATAAAAAAAAAGAACAATAAAAAATTAAGAACCTCTCATATTACTTAAAATAAACATTCAATAAATGTATCACCACGTGTAACAAATACTATCCATACGTTATACAAAAAATAAAATTGCCCGGATTATTGGATTCTCTATAATATTTTTATACTGAATGTGTCTATAAATAATATGTTGTGTTTTAAAAAACATATATGGCTGTAACTTAGATCGAGAAGTGTTTAGATTTTTACTTTTTTAGTCTAAGGTTGTAGGTTCGAATCCACCCAAGAGCAAGGATGACATGGATTTATTTTGGCCGGAAAAATTGTCCAGTCAGCATTTTCCGGCGTTCAGGACTAAAAAAAAAATTTAAAAAAAACCACTTAAAGGATTGAAAATTGTGACTGGAGAAAAATCAGGACCAAAGTTGCAAAACATGTCCAGTTACAGGACTAAATTTACAATTTAGGCCCAGATCAAAGAGGTCACAGTCCGATAAGACAGAATGGAATGCTTGCATAGCGGTTTGAGATCGATTGTTTGGTCCGTCTTGCTCATGTGAATAAAGGGTTTCTTTAAAATCTCTCATAGACAACCACGGAAGATGAATGGATTCGTGTAAACGTCTTAACAATCCCCATGAATCTTTTCGGCTGGTAGCGTCCGGATTTCCATAAAAGCCGGGGAAGTGCCATGGTTGACTCCCAGGTTGGTCTAATGTAATATTTGACTGCAGGTAAATATATTAGGTATGATAAGGCGTGATTTACATTGATTTATTTCAGGTAAACACTATATGTACCAAGCATTATGCATGAATAGACCATCAGACTTTACATTGCTAATTCCGTGTTGTTGCAAGTTTTGATAGAAAACTTCTGGAAAAAGAAAGAAAACGTTCATAATTTGGACATATATATGAGTGGTTTGCATGTGGAAGTTTCGTTGATGGACCGTCCTCTTAATTAAGTAAGATATGTAAAGCTAACCCCTTTATAAATTAGCTATGCATGTATGAATGTTTGGTGAAAATAAGGTAGTTGACAGCATTCCACATCAGGTTGCTCCAAAACCACGACAGAAAGCTATCAGCAGACACAAAAAAAGATGCATACACAAACCAAATTTCCAATTCATGGAGTTATATACTTTAATCACTTTTTCTTTATTAATGTTATCCACATGACTCAGATTATCCCATGTTCAACTACCACTTTTCCAATGACTATAATTTGGGTATTAAATAAGCATCTAAGCATCCACTTACAACACATAAGCAGTACTAAAACATCATTACTAAAATCGAAAAACAGGAATAATCAAGTGATGATCAGAATACCAAACAACTTGTTTTAAGGATCAATGAGGAGACTTTTGCCACATGTTGATGAATCAAATGAAGATTCAAAGTTTGACAACTGTTAGAAGATAAGATCAAGAAGGGTATATTAGTCTTTACTTAAAATGTTGTTATTGAGAGAGTGTACTAAAATATCTAGTAATAGATTCTCCCTAGATTTTGTTCTTGTCTTTATTCTAATATGTAATAGTATATGAACCAGAATGTTTGGAATAACAAAAACATCTTTTCTCTGAAATTCAAGTTGGTATCAGAGCCATTTGTCCATGGCCGATTCCAGTGAAATAGCCACCGGAGCAACAACTCCACCGACTACCTCTACAACTCCTCAAAGATCTGAAGGTGTGAATGTTACCCAAACATCCACCGGTCTTCAATCCCAGATCTCCAGTCCACTATCTCAGGTTTCCACAATACCGCTTACTACCGGAACCTTTCCTACTTTCGGCTCCACCTCTTACCTCCGACCAACGATTCCCAGCTTCTCCACCTTCATGCAACAAAATCCTGTCACCAGCTCGTTTCTGCAAACTTCAACACCCCAGCTGTCTCTTACACCTTCAATGAGCTCTTTAGCTCCCTTCAATGGCAATCTAAATCAAGCATGTACCATCAAGCTTGATAGATCAAACTATCTACTATGGAAGTCAACCATCTTACCTATTGTTAGAGGCCACAAGTTGGACGGTCATCTCCTGGGCACCAAACCAAGACCACCGGAGGTTGTGTCAACCTACAATCCGGCAACTATGTCCGCCATCACCATCTCAAATCCTACATTTGAAGAATGGTACACCAAGGATCAGCTGCTAGTTGGATGGTTGATGAGCTCCATGAAAGAAGAAACACTGCTGGAAGTTGTTGGATCTGAAACTGCAAAAGAAATCTGGACAAGTCTTGAAATCCTATACAACAACCGATCTGAAGCAAGAACGCTCGAGTACAAGACAACTTTGACTTGTAGTGAAAAAAGATCTAAATCCATGATGGACTATCTTGCTCAAATGAAGTCTCAGATATATGGCCAAGTTGTTGCTGGATACCCGATCACAAAAGGTGAGCTAATTCTTTCTACACTTGGAGGTTTAAGCAAGGAATATGAATCTGTCATTGTAAATTTAACCTCAAGAATAGGCTCGTTGTCTTGGCAAGAGGTCAAATCACAGTTGGTGACTCATGAACGTCTGTTGGCTAGGTTTAACCCCTCTGCAAATTTGGATTTGGGGTTATTTTCTGCAAATGTTGTTGTATCAAGATCTGGGGGAAATAGACCATCAGGAAATAGAACTGGAAATCAGACCACTCAAGATTATGGTTCTGGAACAAAAAGAGGAAATAGAGGAGGTAAGAGCGTCGGGGCACGAGGAGGAAGAGGACATGGCACTAGAAATGCTTCAGGAAATAGGCCAATTTGTCAAGTGTGCAATAAAACTGGGCACACAGCTGTGGATTGTTGGCATAGATTTGACTCAAGTGTAAGTGCCCCAAGTCAAGCTGGAAACTCACAAAGGAACAACATTGCCTACCTTGCTTCATCTAACACAGTGAATGATTCAAATTGGTATATGGACAGTGGTGCTTCCAGTCATGTTACAGCAGACCTCAACAATCTTCACATTAACTCTGGTTATGAAGGCTCAGATAATCTAACAGTTGGAAATGGTGAGGAACTTTCCATTCTTCATATTGGTCAATCCAAAATATGTGGTCCTAATAGTGTCATTAAACTTAAAAATATACTTCATGTTCCTGAAATTACTAAGAATTTACTCAGTGTATCTAAATTGACCATTGACAATCATGTTGTTGTTGAATTTTATGCCTCTGGTTGTTGTGTGAAGGACAAGGTCTTAGGGATGGTGCTGCTGGAAGGTGAAGTCAAGGATGGTCAGTATCAACTCAAAACTCCCTGCCTGAGCTCTCTTCAATCCAAGAATAAGAATCCTAGTGTCTGTTATGGTCGGTCTACCAATGGTCCTAATGCGTTTGTTGCTCACAATGGACCTCTAAAGTCTCTAGTTTGTTCTGTTAGTTCTCAAGAAAAAGCCACATTGTGGCATAGAAGATTAGGGCATGCTTTTATCAAGGTCATAGACCTAGTGTCAAAGTAATGCAATCTTCCAGTCAATAAAATGTCTGTGTTTTGTGAAGCTTGTCAGTTTGGAAAACATCATAATTTGCCTTATTCTCATTCTGAAACTAAAACCACACAACCCTTGGAACTTATTCACTCTGATTTATGGGGTCCCTCACCAATCAGATCTTCAAATGGATACATTTACTATATACATTTTGTGGATGATCATACCAGGTTTACCTGGATCTATCCCCTAAAACTAAAATCTAAAGCCCAAAATTCCTTTCTGGAATTCAAAACCATGGCAGAAAACCAATTTGACAAGAAGATCAAAACTCTACAATCTAATTGGGGGGAGTACAGAAGCTTTGAACCTATCCTAAAACAAACTGGAATCATTTTCAGACATCCATGTCCTTATGCACATGCTCAAAATGGCAAGGCTGAAAGAAAACACAGACGTATAGTTGAAATGGGACTTACATTGTTAGCTCAAGCTTCCCTACCACTTAAGTTTTGGTGGGAAGGATTTAGGTATGCTGTCACCATCATCAACTCACTTCTAACTCATGTTGTGTTTGGAAAGTCACCCTATGAAGTCTTGGTTGGCAAGAAGCCCCAATATGATCAGTTTAGAGTGTTTGGATGTGCATGTTACCCCTATCTCAGGCCATATCAAAACCATAAGTTCCAATTCCATACAAAACAGTGTGTCTACCTAGGACCTAGCGCTAATCACAAAGGTCATCTCTATCTAGAATCATCAGGAAGTATATACACCTCCAGAGATGTGATCTTCAATGAAGACCATTTCCCATATAAGACTGCTTTTCCTAGTAAAGTGTCTACCCCCTAGTTGTCTCTGGTGCACCACAAACCAGCAATCCTGTTTTCTACCTTCCTGATGATACAGGTTACAATCCTGGATTCACTGATGCTCCTACTACACAACTTCATGATACAGAACATCCTTCAGAGACATCACCAACTGGCAGCTCATCCTCAACTGACCAAGACTCACCTAGACCAGGATCTACACCACCAACAGGTTACTCACCACACACTGACACCTGCACCATCATCATCACCTCAATCACCACAAGCACAGTCACCATCACTTATACCTCAAAACACTCTTTCACCATCACTCTCACCATCACCATCACCTGTCCACCAACCTGCAACAGTTCATCAAATGCAGACTAGGTCAAAAAGTGGCATCTTCAAGCCCAAGACCTTCTCATATTTAGCCACACACCCTGCTCATCCATATCCAATTGAACCAACAATAGTATCTCATGCCCTAAAGCAGAGTGAATGGAAATGAGCTATGCAATAAGAATATAAGGCCCTGATGCAGAACAACATCTGGGAACTAGTTCCTCCAAACCCTAAACTCAAACTGGTGGGGAACAAGTGGATATTCAAACTTAAATTAAATGCTGATGGAAGTATACAGAAGCACAAGGCAAGACTTGTTGCTAAAGGTTTTCTACAAACTCCAGGACTGGACTACACTGAAACATTCAGTCCTGTGGCAAAAGCCTTCACTATCAGGTGATTTTGGCCTTAGCTGTTGCATGTCAATGGAAAATCAACCAAATTGACATCAACAATGCTTTTCTCAATGGAAACCTCAAAGAAGCAGTGTACATGCCCCAACCTGAAGGGTTTGTTGATCCCTCAAAACCTCATCATATATGCTATCTGAAAAAGGCTCTCTATAGTCTCAAACAGGCCCCTAGGGCCTGGTTTAAGGAATTGAAAAAACAACTTATCAGTTGGGGATTCAAACAGTCCAAAGCAGATGTGTCTCTCTTCATATTCAAGCAAGGGACGACCATACTATATGTTCTCATCCATGTTGATGACATATTAGTAACTGGCAACAGATTTCAACTGAAACAGAAGTTCATCAAAATGCTGAATCAGAAATTTGCCTTGAAAGATCTTGGCAGCCTGAGTCGCTTTCTGGGGATGCAGGTTCATAGGGATGATACATGTCTGTACTTGAACCAGAAAATGTATGCTACTCAACTTCTACAGAAACTTGATTTTACTCATCTCAAACCTTGTCCTACACCAATGGCACTTGGAGTGGATCTCACTAGTACAAATAGTCCTCTGATGGATAATCCTACTTTGTATAGAAGTGTCATTGGTGCACTTCAGTATATGACTTTTACAAGGCCAGACATAGCATATCCTGTGAATACTCTTAGCGAATACATGCAGAACCCTAGAGTGATACACTGGCAGTCCCTCAAAAGACTCCTCAGATATGTGCAGGGTACTATTGACTACGGATTACATTTCCTTCCTGACCAAGGGATCACACTGACAGGGTTTTGAGATCTGCATCGGGCATGTGATCTAGGCGACGTAAGATCCATTCTTTGGATATTGTGTTTATATCTCATGGATCCTTAGTATCATGGAGTTCAAGAAACAAGGAGTGGTGTCTGGTCTAGTCTGAGTAATCTGAATGCAGAGCCCTAGCCAACACAAAGCAGCAGTAAAGTTCAAATGGCTCGGATCCTCATTGGTGAACTATGCATTCCCCTACCAAAAACTTCTGTGATTTGGTGTGATAATTTAAGTGCTCAAGCACTGGCCTACAATCCTGTTTTCCATAACAGGACCAAACATGTTGAGTTAGATGTTCAATTTATTCGAGAAAAGATTGTGGACGGTTCTATTTCTGTCAAATACATTCCCTCCTCTGAACAGATAGCAGGCTGCTTCACCAAGCCACTGTCCATCACCAAATTCAGTCAGTTTCAAGACAAATTTCAAGTGGTCAAGACCCCTTCTCGTTTGAGGGGGGATGTTAGAAGATAAGATCAAGAAGGGTATATTAGTCTTTACTTAAAAGGTTGTTATTGAGAGAGTGTACTAGAATATCTAGTAATAGATTCTCCCTAGATTTTGTTGTCTTTATCCTAATATGTACTAGTATATGAACCAGAATGTTTGGAATAACAAAAACATCTTTTCTCTGAAATTCATGAACAACAGTAAGTCTTGTATATTATTTATCATTTTCTTGGTACTGAATTAATTAAATAAATGTACTTTTATCTAATGAATTTGCAATTAAATGAATCCAGGTCCATTAGAGGTGTTGAGGAGAAGTAGGGGTCGGCCTAAAAATGGATACTTTTGCGCAAGACCTCCGAGAGCACGGTAATACCGTTGTGTTTTTTTATATAAACTAGCCTAAGGAAATCCAAGGGATTTTCAAGAACTTATACATAAACACCTGTTTTTTCAGTTAGATTGGCTCCAAAGTTAACAGAAACTGTGAAAGGAAAGTTGAGCTTGGGTGCCAAAATTCTTCAATTAGCTAGGTGGGGTTGAGAAGGCATTCAAGAAGCTATTTGGGATCGGAAATGGCGAGAGACTTTTGAAGGCTTCTCAATGCTATTTGTCCACCACAGCTGGACCAATTGCTGGGTTGCTTTTTATATCCAATTTCAAGATTGCATTTTTCAGTGAGAGATCCATCAAAACTGTTTCTCCCACTGGAAAAATTCTTAGAGTGCATTACAAGGTAATAATGATCCTATGTTTCTTTTCTAAATTTCTATCAAAAAAGTTGCAACCCATGAACAAATAGTACATTATGCTAAAGTTAATGTCTATTCCTTTTTGTTTTTGATGTAGAGGTCTCAATCCCATATGTAAACATTAGGGGAGCAAAGACTTGTGAGGATGTGGAAAGATCGTCACAAAAGTACGTAAAGATTGTTACTAATGATGATTTCGAATTCTGGTTCATGGGTTTTTTAAATCTTCATAAGACCTTCGAATATATTCAACGGGTATTATAGGGAGATCGAGTGATTTATAAGCCAGCCTAGGGTTTTGTGTTTCCTCTATCGTCATTTGTACGAATGTAAATTAATGAATCGCTGTTGTATTATAAGCCAGCCTGGGGTTTTGTGTTTCGTCTATCGTCATTTGTACAAATGTAAATTAATGAATCGTTGTTGTATCGTAACAAATCTTTTATAGAATTATATATATATACTTTGCCTCAAAAAAATTATATATATATATATATATACTAGACTTTGGGAAAAAAGAGGAATATATGCAATGCTTTCTTACATTACAATATATATAATTTACTACTGCATGCATTGTTTATGTATATATGTTACTCGGTTCAAGAGTTTTTTTATTGTGTACTTATCAATCATATACTAATAAAGTGATCCACACCATATCAGCTGGTCACCGTAAACTTTCGATTACCCATAATAAGGCGGTGAAAAACTTTTGAAAAAGAAAAACCGGTTAACATTTTGTCAACACCATGAAAACACGAAAACTTGTGCCTTGAGGCGAGTTGACACTATATCGTCAAGACGAATTTGTGCCGAATCGTGTCCATGGTAATCGCAATCGTCTTCCAAGATACAACAATCCTTACCTTCTGATCATATGACAATTGTAATTAATCAGTAGCGACAAACTCGAAAGTGTGGTATGAATATCTCTTCTTGACTTGGAAAAAATGCAAAGTATACAAATTATGCTTGCTAACTGTACAAAAATTATGTTGTTATAAAAAAAATCTGTCAGATTTTTCTGTGTAAAGATTGTGTCCTTTTCGTTTAGGGAATGCTTCAATTCATAGAGGAAAAACAACTTTCCCATAAATGATGCAACTCTTCTTGCGTATTGGTTCAGCCCAAAAGATGCAACTTAATGAGATGAATTGATGCATCTCTTGAATTGAACAGCTTCATATGAAACAATTCAAAAGATACTGATTTGGTTTAAAAAGTTGCGCCAATTCGGTTCAATATGACTGAACAAATGCAACCGTTCGAATGAACTGGTTCGATTTGAATAAACATATTTTCCTCTAATTTTAGACATTAATTTCCCATTCACCCGGTTTTTGAATCGGGTGATTCAAGAGCGTATCATTATCTAATCATTAAGTTGTATGTAATGATACTATATGCTACTGGTAATATTTATTGTTACTATCCGAAATTAATACCAAAATGGACTACTCGCCACTTTTATATAAAGCTCACTAAGAGTTATTTTCTCCAACAATCCCCACACAAATGAAAATTAATGCAAATAAAATGCTGATTCTGAAGAAATTTCAAACGGAAATCTATCGCATCAGGATAGGTGGTTTTCTTCCTTGAACCTACTCTAGTAAAATACCATCGGACATACTCGACTAAGCAGTGAACTAGGTCTTGAACTGTTTAGGCTTTGGTGTATTCTCATGGTTGTGTTCATTTTGGCCTTGGTTCACTCTTGGTTTCAGAAAGTGTCTTTGATAATGATAAGATTGAGTCAATAGTTTGTTTAGATAATGTTGTTTGAATTTGAATAATGTTAGAGTTATTAGGATAGATTATTTGGTTTAGATAGAGTACTATTTGAATAAATTTCTATCATCAATTAGTGTATAAATATTGTATTCCTAGTCATTATTATTATCAATCAATCAATTCAATCTCTTTTATATTTCTCTATTATGGTATGAGAGTTTTTCGACTAACGTCTTTCAGATCCTGATCAATCGTAAAGATATTCGTTTGGGTGGGGGTTCATTACCGTAATCTACACAAATTAACCCTCACACCCTCACCTGTTTTCCGTTTCATGTTTTGTTTGTCCTTTGATTTTTTTTCCTGTTGCCATATTTTTTTCCGTTGATTTATTTTTAGTCATCAAAATAAATTACTCTCACAAATCATTATTGTTATAAAACGGATGGAGATAACTTCAGATGCAAGAAACAGAAACAGAAGCAATCAAACATAAACAATCAAAGGAGATAATTGAAACAAGAAGAACACAGTTTAACGTGGAAAACCCCTCGATGGGAGAGGTAAAAAACCACGGGCGTAAAAGAGATATTTTATTATGCAATCGAATTTTACTGATTTCAACACACACGGATAATGAGACAACAAGCTGTATTTATAGGCACAAATCCCTAAACCCTAGCCGCTTGAGAATCTTTATGCGAATCGCCATAAATACCCTTACACGTGTCCTCCTTTTAATGACAACGTATAGTTTGTCACATAACGAGTGCGGATGTGGGACCTGCTTGTATTCCAAGACTCGGCAGACTATCACCCTGTTGATAGTCACCATCTTTGATGAAGCTCGATGGACTCCACCTCTTGATGCACAGGCTGAATACACTTCTCGGTGACCATCACTCACCAGTCTTGAGATTGTTCCACCGGATGTAGAGTTTAAGTCACTTTCTTGACAAATCTCCACCTTGACTTCAACTCTCCCTGAGTCAAGCAGTTGCATAACCGGATGTACTTGTACGGATGCATTCGTCAATGCCGGATGTACTTGTACCGGACTATCTCCACAAAGATCCACTCCACTGATCCGCCTCTCGGTAAAGTTTCCGAAAGCAGTTATAAGCTTTGATTATTCGGTAAAGTCCAGCAAAGCCGGAACTTACTCTCTTTGAATTGGTTTAGTGAACATATCGCCAGGATTCTCCTTTGTGCCAATCTTCTTCACCACAACCCTCTTCTCATTCCTCAAGAAATGATACGACATCAATATGCTTGGTTCTCTCATGATGAACTGATCCTTGGCTAAACATATTGCACTAAGATCACAATATATATATCGGCTGATCCTGATGCAACCCCAAATCAACGACTAGCCCTTCAACCGATACCCTCCTTAGTTTGCTTGATAAGAGCCATATATTACTCGCTTGATGAGTTGATAAGGCTCAGTAGCCTGAAGAGTAGCTTTCCGGTGACCACTTGCATTTCCCAATGTAAACACATACCCGGTCATTGATTTTCTCATCAACATCACTGCATAATCGGCATCACGGTAACTTTGTGACCGGACTCGATATCACCTCCATAAATGAGACCAACATCACCAGTACCTCTCGGTACACGAATATCCTTTAACGACTTTCGGTGTTCCTTACCAGGTTGAGCCATAAACCTGCGACAACACCGATTGCGCATGAGCTGTGGATCGAGGCCTAGTGCACACCATGGCATACATCGAGGCGCTTAACCGCCTAGCATAGGGAACTTTGACATATACTCCTTCTCTTGGTGATTGTGAAGCATAAAATGTATTAAATGAACATTTGATGCCATAGGAGTATCTATTGGTTTTGCTGTGAGACATCCCAAACTTGGCCAATATCTTACGCACATAACCTGCTTTGAGACAAGAATAATTTCTTCGACTCATCTCTCCGAGATCTCCATCCCCAAGATTTTCTTGGTTGCACCTAAATCCTTCATTTCAAATTCAAAGACTAAGAAGGTTCTTGATTTTGAACATCGAGACTTCCTTGCTGCGGCTATCGACATGTCATCCACATCTGAGAACAAGATAGATATATGATCCATCTTTCAAATAGATTGTGGTATACACAATGTCATAAGGACTTCTGTTGTAACCTCTTTGAAGCATAAAAGCTGTCAAACCTTTTATACCACTTGCCTTGGGGCTTGCTTCAAACCATACAATGATTTCTTCAACTTGCAAACATAGTTTTCCTTTCCAGAACTTGAAAACCCTCTCAGGTGTGTCATGTATATCTCCTTATCCACCTCACCATGTAGAAAAGCGGTTTTCACATCCAATTGCTCAAGTTCGAGATCTGCTTTGTGCCACCATTGCTAGTAATACCACGATTGAAGTGTGTCGACCCTTTGGTGAAAATATTTCATCAAAGTCAACCCTTCTTTTGATCGAATCCTCTTGCAACCAAACGTGCCTTATACGGACCCATACGCGCTTTGTTATTCCTTCCTTTTTCTTGAAAATCCATTTGCAAGTCACAACTCCCTTGTCAAGTAGGTTGTTTGACCAATTCCCAAGTCGATTCTTCAATAATGACTCCATTTCATCTCCCATGTCTGCATGCCACCGAGATGCTACATACATGTCATTTGCTTCCTGTAAGTAGTAGGTTCAACAACCTCTACTTATTACGCAACTTGGAGTGCATATCCACCAAATCATCATATCCATATCTCCTTGGAGGTATCCCAACATTAGATCTTCTAGGCTCTTTGGCAATGAACTCTGGCGATCAATGTTTGTATGGCGCCTGCCGAGGTCTCGTGAGACAGGCTTGGATCGGATTACGGTTCATTATCCAGATCAGTATAGTGTTGATTTGGATCTACTGATTGTTGCATATCAATAGACTCCACCTGAAGCTCCACCTGTTTCTTAACACTATCAGTTCACCCGGTTTCGCACTCAGTGAGACCTCCCCACCGATGAGTTTAACATAGAATTTTTATCAAACACAACATCCTCTCTTGAGGATTACTCTCGACTCTGTGATGACCAAATCCTATATCCTTTCACTCCATCACCATACCCCACAAACACTCCTTTCTTGGCTCTTGGTTCCAACTTCCTTCACTAACATGATAGTAAGTCAGATTTCCAAAAACCCTTAGAATCGAGTAGTCGTGAGGCTTGCGACCACATCTCAAATGGTGTCTTGAGATTGATTCTGTGTGAGGCTCCTGTTGATTAAGTAGCAAGTCGTCTTAACGACCTCTCGCCCAAAATCTCCTTGATAAACCCGACTTGAGAAAGCATACATCTTGCCCTCTCCAAGTGAGTTTGATTCATCCTTTCGGCTACACCATTCTGGCGAGGTGTATTCCTTACGATTATGATGTCGGCAATACCCTCAGTTGCACAAAATGAATCAAAATCCGTCCAGCAGAATTCCAGACCATTATCTGTATGAAGCTTCTTGATTTTCTTGCCTAACTGATTCTCCACTAGGGCCTTCCACTGCTTGAAGTTATTGAATGCATCACTTTTGTTCTTCATCATCACCACCCAAGTCATCCTTGAATAGTCATCTATGAATGACACAAAATATCTGTGACCACCCAATGACTCAACTTTTGATGGACCCAGCAGTCTGAATGGATATAATCAAGTGATGCCTTTGTGTTGTTGTGCAACCTCTTTGAGAACTTACTACATGCAACTTCCCAAACACACAATGTTCACAAAGTCCAGTTCTCTAACCTTATATCCTCCAAGAAAACCTCTTTGAAGAAAGAACACAGCATACCCTTTCACCCATGTGACCAAGTCTCATGTGCCACACAATTGAGTCTCTTTGAGGCCAGTGAATCTAGCTTGAGGATGCAACAAAGAAGAAGATGCAGTCTGATAGATCCTTGTAATATGTACAAGGTTCCCTCTTGATGCCTTTGAGGACTACAATCGAATCTTTAAAGACATTCGGTTGTCCACCTTCACCCTTGAAATTGAACCCTTGTCATCTCCAAAGTAGGATCGAGAGATACCAAATTCTTGGTCATCTGTGGAACATGTCTTACATCCTTCATGTACAAAATTTACCATCCTCTGTCCTTAACTTTCTTGAGCCAATTCCCACAACTTTACTGAGACCTTCTTTGTTGGCCATATAGATTTGACCACCATCTATCTGCTTGGACAAATATGGTAGGATGCTCCAGAATCAAGTATCCACACATCATTGTGGTGTGTAGAATCCCCTGCAACTAGAACCAGATCCTCATCAGTTGCTCAAGAGCCAAGGCTCTTGTGCGAAATACCTTTCTGTTGTTTCTTCTTCCTTGGACAATTGGACTTCCAATGTCCCTGCTCCTTACAATAATTACAGACATCAGTAGACTTAGGACCTTTGGACCCTGACTTCTTTTTCTTCTTCTGTCCATATCCTTTTCCACTATTCTTTGCTAGCTACTAGCCCAAAGCTTTGATCATCTGTCCCAGCACTTTGTGTCTCAGCTCCCTGGCATGTAAGGCAGACCTCACATCCTCTAAAGCTACTGTATCCATCCCAACTATGAAAGACTGCACAAAGTTTTCATATGATGCCGGCAATGACACCAACGGGATTAGGGCTGCATCTTCATCTTCAATTTTAACATCAATATTCCTTAAATCAAGTAATATTGTGTTCACCGAATCAAGATGTTCCCTCGGTGGACTCCTTCATGCATCTTCAAACCGAACAACCTCTGTTTCAATAACAACTTGTTGGTCGGTGACTTGGTCATATACAAGCTTTCAAGCTTTTTCCACAACTTAGGCTGCGTGTCTTCCTCGGCAACCTCAATGATAACATCATCGATAAGCACAACATGATGGTTGAATGTGCTTTCTCTTCAAGACGGCATAATCTGCACTTTTTGTATTTGGTTTGTCGGATAAAGGATTCCACAAAACCTGCTTTGTTTCAACGATTGCACGCATCTTGATTTGCCCGACAGGCCAAAACTGCTTCCTTCTGTAAATTTATCGATTTTTACGTTTCTCTGACGACATATTTTCTTGCTAAAGATCACAACTTTATCACAGATCCTAGCACCTTGCTGAAGGTCTTGGTGAAGATGAAGTTGATCGTACAGATTGTTTTTCTCCGGAACCTTGCTCTGATACCACTTGTTATAAAACGGATGGAGATAACTTCAGATGCAAGAAACAGAAACAGAAGCAATCAAACATAAACAATCAAAGGAGATAACAGAAACAAGAAGAACACAGATTTAACGTGGAAAACCCCTCAGTGGGAGAGGTAAAAAACCACGGGCAGAAAAGAGATATTTTATTATGCACTGAATTTTACAGATTTCAACACACACGGATAATGAGACAACAATTGTATTTATAGGCACAAATCCACAAACCCAGCCACGAGGAATCTTTGTCTCGAATCGCCATAAATACCCTTTACACGTGTCCTCCTTTTAATGACACCAGTATAGGCGTCACATAATGAATTAATGGATGTGGGACCTGCTTTGTATTCCAAGACTCGGCAGACTATCACCTGCCGACGAAGCTCGATGACTCCACCCTCGATGCACGGAATCGAATACACTTCTCGGTGACCATCACTCGGTGAGTCTTGATTGGTTCCACCAGGATGTAGAGTTTAAGTCACTTTACTGACAATTATCATCTTTCAAACCCCATAAACGCTTCTGCAAGCCATGTCAATTTCTTTTCAATTCAATGGTAAACTGCAACTTAGGAAACCTCTGCTTTTCCAATCTAAATTTCATTGTCTCTCTTTATTCGACATAAACATGCCGTTCTCTTTTGTTTATTAGGGTTTTTACAACCCTCCATTCCAAATTTTATTACGGGTTTTTACAATCCTATCTTCCAAATTATATTAAATTTTGTCCTAACCATGTGTTGATCACAAGACTGACCACGCATCAATTTTTTTTTTCAGCTATAAATGTTTCAATTTTTTAGGGTATCAAATCCTCCCAATGATGATATTTCTTCCACATATTTCTTCCTCTCTATCACTACTTTTATGACTCTTTACAAAAATTGAGTCATCCATTATAGATTGAAGCAATAGCAGGTTGATGTGAATCAGCTGTTGCCGATTGATGTGTAGAAGGTTGTTGCAGGCACCATGTGAAGGAAGCAACATTAATTCATTACGAGTCAATCTCAATGTTTATTGCATTACCTTGGGATTGCGGGGGTGTGTTTGAGATAATGATAAGATTGAGTCAATAGTTTCTTTAGATAATGTTATATGAATTTGAATTATGATCGAGTTTTTATGATTAATTATTAGTTTAGATAGAGTTCTATTCAAATAGATTTATATTATCAATTAGTTTATAAATATTGTATTCATATTCATTATTATTATCGATCAATCAATCAATGCAATGCAATATTATCTTTCATATTTATGTATTAACTTTCCATTACAGTTGAACGAGGAATGTCCGGCGGTGTTTCAACATAAGTTACCACTGAAGGTGTTTATCGGTGCTAGATATGAATCGGATATAGGATATGCTACCATACAAAGTATCTGATACGGTGATAATTTTGACACATATATAGAGTTTTGATAGAAAACTCCGGAAAAAGAAAGAAAAGGGTGATAATTTTGACACATATATGAGTGGATTGCATGTGGAAGTTTCGTTGATGGACCGCGCGTCCACTTAATTAAGTAAGATATGAAAAGCTAACCCCTTTATAGATGAGCTATGCATGTATGAATGTTTGGTGAAAATAAGGTAGCTGACAGCATTCCACATGAGGATGCTCCAAAACCACGTCAGAAAGCTATCAGCCGACACAAAAAAAGATGCATACACAAACCAAATTTCCAATTCATGGGGTTATATACTTTAATCACTTTTTCTTTATTAATGTTATCCACATAGACTCAGATTATCCCATGTTCAACTACCACTTTTCCAATGACTATAAATTTGGATATTAAATAAGCATCCATTGAGAACACATAAGCAATAAAACATCCTTACGAAAGGTTATACTAAAATCGAAAAACATGAAGAATCAAGTGATGATCAGCATATCAAACAACTTGTTTTACGGATCAATGAGGAGACTTTTGCCACATGTTGATGAATCAAATGAAGCTTCAAAGTTTGACAACAGTAAGTGTTGTATATGATTTATCATTTTCTTGGGTACTGAATTAATTAAATGTACTTTTATCTAATGAATTTGCAATTAAATGAATCCAGGTCAATTAGAGGTGTTGAGGAGCAGTAGGACTAAAAGGGTCGGCCTAAAATGGATTCTTTTGCACAAGACCTCCGTGAGCACGGTAATTAATTACTGCTGTGTTTTTATATGTAAAATAGCCTAAGGTAAATCAAGGGATTTTCAAGAATTTTTACACAAACACCTGTTTTTGCAGTAAGATTGGCTCCAAAGTTAACAGAAACAGTGAAGGGGAAGTTGAGCTTGGGGGCTAAAATTCTTCAATTAGGTGGGGTTGAGAAGGCATTCAAGAAGCTATTTGGGATCGGAAATGGCGAGAAACTATTGAAGGCTTCTCAATGCTATTTGTCCACCACAGCTGGTCCAATTGCTGGATTGCTTTTTATATCCAATTTCAAAATTGCATTTTCAGTGAGAGATCCATCAAAACTGTTTCTCCCTCCGGAAAGATTCTTAGAGTGCATTACAAGGTAATAATGATCCTATGTTTCTTTTCTGAATTTCTATCAAAAGGTTGCAACCCATGAACAAATAGTACATTATGCTAAAGTACATTATGTCTATTCCTTTTTGTTTTTGATGTACAGGTCTCAATCCCATCTGTAAACATTAGGGGTGCAAATATATGTGAGGATGTGGAAAGATCATCACAAAAGTACATAAAGATAGTTACTAACGACGATTTTGAATTCTGGTTCATGGGTTTTTGAATCTTCATAAGACCTTTGAATATATTCAACGGGTATTATAGAAAATCGAGTGATTTATAAGCCAAGGGTTTTGTGTGTCCTCTATATCGTCATTTGTACAAATGTAATTAAATGGATCGCTGTTGTATCGATCGTAACAAATCTTCTTATAGAATTACTAGACTTCGGGAAGAAAGTGGCATATAAATATGCATTGCCTTCTAACATTACAATATATGTACTGCATTGTTTAATTATGTATGTTATTCGGATCAGGTGTTGTATAATCAGAAGTGAGTATTATTTGTTTTATTGTGTGCATATCAATCATATACTAATAAAGCGATCCACACCATATCACTTGGTCGCTGTTCAAAGCTTTCGAGTACCCATAATAAGGCCGGTGGAAACTTCGGAAAAAGAAAAGCCGCTTGTTTTTTCTTAAGTGGCTACATATGAAATTAAGTTTCATTGCTTAACCTTTAAAGTACTAATGACATAAGAAACCTAAAAAACATTCGCCATTTTTGGATCGAAAGATTTAAAGGGAAAAGATATGATATATATGATCAGGAAGGATTCAAATTTTAATGTTTGGTATGATTTAGTTTGAAATAAAGGAAAGCAGAGCAAGGAAGAATGAAGGATAAGGTTATTTTCAAATTGGATGGTCTCATTTCCTTCCCAAACAGGTGAGAAACAGAAGAAAACAATTCATTTTTAGTAAAATTGAATTCACAATCTCTATATCACTTTTCTTTATCGTCTAGTACTTCTATCCAAACAATCAAAATAGACTTCACAATCCCTCATTTTCCTCTCCATTTTTTTTATATCACTATCTTTTCTTTTCATTTCTATCTAATTCCTTCGATCCAAACAATGTCTATAATGACATGAAAGGATTATCTTTTTGGAAGAGTAGTATGAAAAGCCACAAAATTAGTTGAATGGTGCGGTAAGCATGACTTTATTTATACTTCATAACCAATATAAACTGTAAAAAAAAAATTAAAAAATAAAAAGAAACGCCGGATCTTTTATTTGTAAGCAAATCTACGTGTACGTGGTCCGATTGTTCATTTTTTTATACAAACGAACTTTATATATTATCATGAAAAGTTCAAAATTACATCAAAGTGGCAACATTTGAAATTTTGAATCAAAAAGAGAATTTAAAGTCCCCAGGCAATTTTGAGGTTTTTCACTCTAAAAAATAGTAGAAATATAATGAATATATTGGTGGATTTTCTGCACAACGTTGATGGTGGGCTTAATTTTTCCAGTGCCAAATTGTTTTGACTGTTTCTCTAAAAATATAGGGCCAGTCTTCATAGCAGCAGTGCCTCAAAGGTTGGATCGACTTGATCCACTCTTCAATACTGGGTCTCTTCAATACTGGGTCTCGAGAAGAAAAAGGAATCATCATCTCTCGGGAGTAAGTTGCGCCAGATATTGCAGGCCCAACTACGTATAGTCTCTGAGGGCATGAAGATTGGTTCATAATGTTTACATGCCAAGCATAAACATGTGTTGCAAACATGTCTTTTGCAAAGCAAAGCAAGAGTGGGTCGAGTTGTGGTTAGCTTGCCACATCAGGAAAGCAAGTCTTGATGGGCCTTTCCAGATAGGGTCAGTAACCTCTTGTTGATTAGTAGTAAAGAAAGAATACCCCTTGACAACATGATATTTTTTACCAGGTTCACCTTCCCAAATGATGGTTTCATTGTCTGCAAAGAAGCCATTTTTGAGAGCATCAACAGCCCAACAAATGCCTTTCCACGAAGCGGAAGCATTACCACATGGCTGGACAAAGGCTTCCATATTTCATGACAAGAGTCGACTTCACCCACAGGGATTGGTCATCAACAAGTATCTTCCACACAAGCTAGCCAAGGAGGGCATGGTTCATCAGATGAGGGTTTTGAATCCAAGTCCCCCAGCTTCTTTGGGGAGGCAGATATTTTTCCAAGAGATATCATATAGTGCATTCTTATTTCATTATGTTCCTCTCCCCAGAAGAATTATATTTTATCAACATCACCAAGGATGCTAGTAGGGAGCTTTGCAGCCTACATTACATAGTAGGGATGGGTGGCCAGAGAGCTCTTAATTAGTATCATCCGAACTGTCTTTAAGAGCGCTTTAATCTTCCAGTTTGCCACCTTTCTTTTCATCATGTCCACAATATAGCCATAGGTTGCTTTGGTGATCTTGGTGTAGATTAGTGTTGATCCCAGAGTATGTCTTGCACAAATTCAAAAAGGGGGTGAATAAACTTGTACTATACAAAACTTTTTCCTTGCGCAGAGTTTATGTACATTGGATTTTGAAGCGATGTATGCTCTATTTTCAAATCTTTTATGTTTTATCGTTTAAGTGTTGAGATATATATGCAATGCTTCTAAAATAAATCTTGCAGAATGTAAAGTGCATAAGCTAAATGCGTAAAATAAATGACACAAGGTTTGTTATCAATGTCCGAGGTGGAGTAATCCCCTAGTCACCACTTCTCTTTTGAGGTTGGAGGAATTCACTATTGGTACATAGACTCCTCTACAATACTACGACTGTCCTTCGCAAGTCTCCAAGCTTCTTCACAATCTGAGCAACCAATCCCTATGATCTGATCCATGATTACTTTGAATGTCAGATGCTTCTTCAAAAGCTTTACCACAAACACCCTCTGCAGATGCCTTGCTTCCGTTGTACACGGTCCTTCAAAGCTAAAAGCTTCTTCACAATTTCACGGTCCTTCAAAGCAAACCGCTTATTCACTGCTTTCACCTCTTTGTTGATGCAAAATCAAACAAGAGTTAAGAGTGAATCAGCCAAGTTGATTCACTGAAGTTGAGACTTTATGGCTATGTCGATGTAGCTTCTACTTTCACATCTTTCTTCTTGGTTATAATGTCTCTATATATAAAGCTCTTACGATCTTCCCCGTAAAGACTTTTTTTTAAAAGACTTGAGTCATGTAGTTATATGTGAGAGATATACTGATTTAGTTTTGATTCTTCAGCTTTGTTTTTTGTCTTCTATAAGTCTAGGTGCTGACCTGGCATATTTGACCATTGGGGATCTTCAATATATATTTTCAAGTATCTCCATTGTAATGACAGAAATCATGATTTGAACGTTGCTTGTACATTTAAAATAGCTTTTGTCTTCCAGGTGACATAATGTTCATATTTCTCAGTCTTTTGACACATTGTCTTTGTTCCGCATTAATTGCTTGTCAACTTTTGTCTTGTCATCATAATGTATATATATTTAGTCCGAGATTTTACATCCGACTTGAATCAAGAGGTCCGATCGAAGTATCTTCATGTCTGATTCTGAATATCTTCAAATCGACTCGCTTTCGAACTATCTCGATTTACGCTTTGATATGACTCTCAATTTCTCTGATCTTTATATATGCCGAGATCATAGTACTCCATATTTATCTTTTCATCATATTTGCAAGTATCATAAAGTCATTTCAAGTCATCACGGACTTTCTTGAAGATAACATTAAGACATCGATTTCTCAAAGTCTAACTTTGAGTCTAAGCCTCGATCTTTAGATATTCAATATTTACCACTAAGTTTAACTCCTCAAATTTTCATTATTTTGGATGTTACTTTGATTGCATATGCAGACTTATAGGATTTCTAGTGCAGTTGATTGTCTAATTGAACCTATACACTAATTAGGCTCTAGTAAATCCTATACGTATATCATGTATTGCGTGTGTTGCACAAATGAGTAGTGGATATGACACTTTTTATCCCTACATTCAATTATCTACATGCACTCTAGAAGATTGGTGATATACAAAAGTACACTTTAGTGACAATATAATAGATTTGTTCACTAAGATCATTCCTACTCCTATTTTGGAAATTTTGGTTTAGTATTGGAATGCGTATATTTGAAAGACTGTTGTCATTAAGAATATTGAAAATTTCAGAACTATTTTGTGAATTTGGTCTTAAAGACCAATTAGTGTTTTTTTTCCTTTCACTAGCATATCGCACAGTACCCCTAAACATGTCAGGACGTTGATCATACTCAACATGTTGGCCACGAGCACTGTCTCTCCACTTTGTAGCTAATCCCAAGTCCACAAGAAATAACCTTTCTCTTGTGGCTGCCCCAGTTCTCTGGCTTCACATCCCCATGCACATAACCTTTGGCGTGCATCTTCTGTAATATAAAGTTTGTTTTTTCCCATTGAGTTTTCTTAGTTAAAGGTTGTTAACGAGGCAGTCAGTACACACATAAAAACACATATGACATGAACTATTTACCTTGTCTAGTTTTTTTTTCCACTAAGTTTTTCTAACAAAGTTAATAGTACATTACATAAACGTTATGCAACTACGATCGTCCATTTATTGATTGAGATATTGTCTACTATCACTTAATAAAAGAAAATCATCCAACTGTATTGTATGAAGGCAATTCATCTCGCATATCTCAGCTGAAGTGAAGTTATATCAATGGAGATTAACAAAACATATTTCAGCTAAGTTTTCTTTACTCGTGATTTACAAAAGAGTGAAGAGATTTATGTGCAGCCAGATCCGGTACCGACGATCTATAGATTTATTTATCAAGACATTGTTGACTGCAACATCTGAAGGCCTAGTTGGTTGGCCAAGCCCGACAAAAGCCCGCAGATCCAAAACACGGCCCATGCATAAGCCCAGTAAAAGATAAAGACCACGGCCCAGCCAATTCGCCCATCATAAGCCGAACCAAGCCAAGGGGCAATCTAGCCCGCCTCGTTCCTTTACGATCTTCACCGTTGGCCAAGGCAGAGGGCGACGATCACATCAGCATCTAGCTCAACTCAAAGATACTGGAGGCCGATCTGCTCGCCGTCCACCAGCTCGAACAAAGCCCGCTCAAATAGGCAAAAGTCTACACAACGGTTACAAGCACAAAGCCCACAGCGGTCACGATACAAGCTCGTCCCAGTCAAAAGCTCATCAAACAGAGCTCGCCCGATGACACACGTACTTACTCAGCGCCTTTGTAACCACTGACTATAGTCCCTATAAATAGCGGCGTCCCCTCACACACCGGAACTACGTTATATTGGCTTGATCCTTGCATCCAAAGGTACATAGGTAGCCACATCGGCACAGTCATAATCCCCACAAGCACCCCTCGTCTTACTCGCATTATTTATGATGTTCTTAAGCACTACCGTGTAACTTCCGGACAATTAAATTATAATTCGCTAGATATTCACCGCTTAATTCGTTTGTGATAATCCAAACATTATCACTAGTGAAGAGCATTGAGATGCGACGTTTGAATGATCTAAATTGATGTTTGGTTCAAGATGAGTAAATCAAACACTGATAAATATGTACTCTTTTTCCTTTGGGTTTTATCTTAGTAAGGTTTTAATGAGGCATATCATACATGTTCTATGTTGAATAATAGGTATCCAAGTGGCAGTCATAATAGAATATGTTAAGGGTAAAAATGTAATATCATAATATGTAGTGTGTAAGATCCTTGATAGATTGTGTGGGACCCCCTTGGAAGTATTCCGTTAGATTACTCTACCTTATATTGACACTGATGTAATGAATGATAATTAATGTTGGATGTATGAAATCTATCCTCTCTGTTAAGTTTATCTTGGTAGCAGAGCCTTAATGGCTGACGCCACCGCCGGCACCGGAACTTCTACGAATCCGGTGACCCCAATCTCCTCTCCAGTCATAGCATCTACCACTCTGCCACCTGTTACTCCTACAACTCATATCTTTTCTACCACCAGCTTCGGAGCTAATGTCCGACCCGGTCCTCTTACCGGAACAACCTTAAGATCTAATACGCCGCCACCGCCGGTGTTCTCCACTCCTCCTATTGCTTATGGTACCTCCTCTTACTCTCCGTTCGGAAGCACTCTAAATCAGATCTGTACCGTCAAACTCGATCGAACAAACTAACTCTTGTGGAAGTCAATCGTTTTGCCGTTTGTCCGAGGACACCGTCTTGATGGTCATCTCTTTGGCACGAAGCCCAAACCCCCGGAGTTCATCCCATCGATGTCTGATACTGGTTCTGGATTCACCTATCAACCAAATCTTGTGTTTGAGGAATGGACTACCACCGATCAACTTTTACTTGGATGGCTCATGAGTTCCATGACAGAGAAAGCTCTAATGGAGATAATTGGTCTCAACATTGTTTCTGAAGTCTGGAATGCACTCGAAGGCCTTTTCAATACCAAATCAGAGGCTCGTATGCTTGAGTTTAAGACAGCACTAGCTAAAGCAGAAAAAGGGAACAAATCTATGCTGGATTATCTTGCGGTTATGAAAGGATACTCCGATGGGCTTGCAGCTGCGGGTTACCCCATACCAAGTCGGATCTTATCCTTGTTGTTCTTGTGGCCTGAGCAAGGAATACGAGTCGGCGATAGTTAATATCACCTCCCGCATAGGCTCTCTGACGTGGCAGGAGGTTCAATCTCAGCTGATTACCTATGAACATCTTCTTGCTCGCTTTAATCCTCCTACTGCCATTGATATTGTGTCACCATCTGCAAATGTTGCCGTTAATAGGTCAGGAAATCCTAGTTCCGGTGGTCGTGGCAGAGGAAATTCAGACTCAGGTCGTGGAAGAGGTTACAGAGGAAATGGTAATAACTACAAAGGAGGTCGATTTAGAGGACGGGGAGGCCGCCCAAATGGTGGGAGTAATGGAAACCCTAACACTCAGACTCAAAATAATCAGAATCGACATGTTTGTCAGGTGTGCAATAGGGTTGGCCACACTGCAGATAAGTGTTACTATTTGATCAAAATTATGTTCCTTTTCAAAAAAATCAAACTAGAACGAATTCAAATGTATGTAGCGGTGTGCAGTGCAGGTCCGATTACAACTGGTATGCTGATAGTGGGGCATCAAGTCATGTCACATCCGATCTTAACAATATGCAATCAATTCTGGCTATGATGGTTCAGACAGTCTCACAGTAGGGAATGGTGAGTCCTAATCTATCTTAAATACTGGTCAATCCTCTATAACAACCTCTACTTCATCCCTCATTCTTAGTAAAATCCTCCATGTTCCTGCCATAACAAAAAATCTTCTTAGTGTTTCTAGACTGACTAATGATAATCCTGTTTTTATGGAATTTCACTCACATAGATGCTTTGTGAAGGACCAAGTCACCAAAAAAGTTCTTCTGGAAGGATCTCTTAAAGATGGCCTATATCAACTGTAGCTACCTCAGACCTCCCTTCACTCCAAATCTCATGTTGCCCTTAGTGGCCAGGTTCATCAGCCTAGTTCTATTCAGTCTAATAGTTCTTCTAAGTCAGATTTTGTTTCTCTTAAGGCCAATCATTGGAATAGAAGGCTAGAGCATCCCTCCAAAAAGGTTTCAATCTTGTTTCTCAATTATGTTCTGACATTCCAAATAATGTTAATGTTGACTTTTGTAATGCCTGCCAGTGTGGCAAACTACACAGTTTATCTTATTCCAATTCTATTTTTAAAGCTGCTAGTGTACTTGATTTGATTCACATTGATGTCTGGGGGCCTGCCCCAGTTCAGTCCACACATGTTCACTTATACTATATTCACTTTGTTGATGATTGTACTAGATTTACCTGGCTATATCCCTTAAAACTTAAGTCTGATGCTTTAAGTGTGTTCCTTAATTTCAAAAAATTGGTTGAAAATCAGTTTTTTTACTACAATCAAATGTGTCCAATCTGACTGGGGGGTGAATATAGTCGTTGTGTCTTATCTTGCTTCATGTGGTATACAGTTTAGACACTCTTGTCCCTATGCCCATGCCCAAAATGGCAGGGCTGAGAGGAAACACAGGCACATCTCCGAACTTGGTCTTACTCTTCTCTCTCAAGCTTCCATGCCCCTTAGGTTTTGAGAGGGAAGCTTCTCCCATGCTGTGAACCTCATTAACTTTCTTCCTACTCCTGTCTTGCAAAACAGATCCCCATTTGAGGCTCTTTTCCATAAAGCACCACCCTATGAATCTCTTAAAGTTTTTGGTTGTGCTTGTTATCCTTATCTCAAACCTTTTCAAACCCAAAAATTTCAGTTTCATACCACTAAATGTGTCTATCTTGGCCAAAGTCCCTGTCATAAAGGGTCTATTTGCCTTGACAAGTCCACAGGTAGAGTCTATATCTCTAGGGATGTCACATTTAATGAAAGTGACTTTCCTTTTAGTACTTCAAACCAGGGCACTTCTCTGAATCAAACAAATTCTCCCTGCTCCCTTCTTACTCCATCATGTACTATTGCTCCATCTGGTATTCCTCCCAACTAGCCAATATCTCCTCCCTCTGTCAACCAACCAGCATCACCAAATCCTAGTCATTCACCTTTAACTCCCACACCAGGTCTCTCTCATAGTCCTACACAAGTCTCTCCTAGTCCTATACAAGTCTCTAGTCCTTCCTTCTATTCCTCCTCCTCATCTTCCTCCCCTGAGCTCCTGTAAATCATCATCCTATGCAAACCAGAGCCAAAAGTGGCATTTTTAAACCTAAGACCTTCTCCTACCTAGCTCAGTGTGACTAATCATACCCTACTGAACCTTGTAAAGTGTCTGAAGCTCTCTCACAGCCATTTTGGAAGGCTGCTATGCAAGAAGAGTTCAATGCTCTTCAACAGAATCAGAATTGGGTCCTGGTTCCACCATCTCAGAATCAGAAACTTGTCTCCAACAAATGTGTTTTTAAACTGAAGCTAAACCCCGATGGCTCTGTCCTCAAACATAAGGCCAGGCTTGTGGCCAAGAGGTTTCTCCAAACTCCAGGTCTTGATTTCTCTGAGACCTTTAGTCCTGTGGCTAAATCCTCCACATTCAGAGTTATTCTTGATGTTGCAGTGACCTTTAACTGGCCCATTAGGCAAGTTGATATAAATAATGCATTTCTCAATGGAAAATTGATTGAGACTGCCTTTATGCTCCAACCTGAGGGGTTTGTGGATCCCTTAAGACCTCATCAAGTTCGTCATCTTAAAAAGGCCTTATATGGTCTTAAACAGGCTCCTAGGGCCTGGTTTGAGGAACTTGGCAGCCAGCTTGTTCAATGGGGTTTTAAACAATCTAAATCTGACATCTCCCTGTTTGTGCTGCAAACTTCCTCTACTGTGTTATATGTTTGTGTTTATGTGGATGACATACTAGTGACAGACATTACTCCTATCCTTGTTCAAACCTTCATACATAAACTTCATAGCAGGTTTGCTCTTAAGGACCTAGGCAATATAAGCCACTTCCTGGCATACAAGCCTTTAGAGATGACAATGGACTTTATCTTAATCAACACATGTATGCTCTACAAATCCTTGACAGGGTGGGCATGCAAAACCTCAAACCTTGTCCTACTCCCATGACAGTCACTCCACAACAACTTCTTAGACCAAGTCATTTTATGCATAATCCTACCTACTACAGGAGCACAGTGGGAGCTCTTCAATACTTAACCTTTACCAGGCCTGATATAGCCTTCTATGTCAACTGTTTAAGCCAATTTATGCACAGTCCTACAGTCATCTAGTGGTTAGCAATAAAAAGACTTCTCAGATATGTTAAGGGGATTGCTCAATATGGTATGCATTTTGCTCCTCATGGTTCTCTTGCCTTGGTTGGGTATTCTGATGCTGATTGGGGTTGTGATACCCTATATAGAAAATATGTTGCTGGTTTTTGTGTGTATCTAACAGGTTCTTTGGTCTCTTGGAGCAGTAAAAAGCAACATGTTGTCTCTAGGAGCAGTACTGAGTCTGAATACATAGCTCTTGCTCATGTTGGTACTGAAATCAAGTGGCTGCAATCTCTTCTTACTGAATTGCATATCAAACTTGAAGCTAAAGCAATTACTTGGTGTTACAATCAAAGTGCTGCTGCTTTGGCTTACAACCCGGTTTTTCATTCTAGAACCAAACATGTGGAGATTGATGTCCACTACATCGTAGATCCGGTTAAACAAGGTTGTTTGGAAATTCACTAGGTTCCTCTCTTGATCGATTGTTGATCTATTTACCAAACCTCTCAGCACCACCAAGTTTACATATTTCAGAGGCAAAATTCATGTGGTTTCTCCACCATTTAGTTTGAGGGGGGACGTTAAGGGTAAAAGTGTAATATCATAATATGTAGTGTGTAAGATCCTTGATAGATTGTGTGGGACCCCCTTGGCGGTATTCTGTTAGATTACTCTACCTTATATTGACACTGATGTAATGAATGATAATTAATGTTGGGTGTATGAAATCTATCCTCTCTGTTAAGTTTATCTGAATATGACAATTTGTGTTTTATGGTGTTAGGGTGGTGGATGTGATGGATTTTGGTTGATGCAGAGGATGGTCCGGCATATGGTGGCTATGGGAGGTCAGATCGGCTATGAGGGCGGTGGTGCAGGACGTAGGGTAGTGGGATGGGCGGTTTTTGCATTATTTCAGAAAATTTGGTGGCGGGTTGGTCAGAAATGGCAATAGCAGGGGCGAAATCAGATGATAGTTGGCCAACATGCACTTCAATCGATGAAAGGGATGTGATGTTGGCAGTTTTCCGGCAAAGGAGGGTGCCGGTGGTGGTGGAGATGGTGCTCTCTTCCATCCTATGGAGGAAGAGATTGGAAGGGAAAAAAGAGAAGGAATAGGGAGTTGGGAGCAAAAGGGTGGCGGAATGAGGCGGAAAGGTGGAGATAGAGGTGGTTGGATGCCGATAAAGATGATGAATACAAGAGAGGAAGCTTAGCCTCATCCTAACCTTTCTCTGCAAGCTCAGCTTGTATGCGGTGGTGGTGGGTAGATCTGTGGCCGTCTTGTATTGTTCGGGAGCGGATCTTCAGTTATTCAACTCGGTGTCACCGGCGGCTATGTTGCTACGTCCGTTTTTTGCCTGTGTCTCCTTCCGTTAGTTATTTCTCTGGTTGGAAAGGAAGGCTATTCGTACGAGCTCTTTCCGATCCGGTGGTGGCTTGGGGCGTGGGTGGAGTGGTAATTTTCTGGCGGTGGTCCCATAGAAGAAGGAAAAAAATTAATTATTGCAGTTTTAATTTTGTTTCTATCTTTTAGTTTATTGTCTATGTTTATGTATGTTTGTCGGGTAATAGATTGCCTTTTAGATCCATGTAATATGCGGGCGTCCTGCGTTTAGATAACTTTTCTCTTTCGTTCATCACCTCTCTTCCCAATCTATTACTTGGCTTTGTTATGTTGTAATCTAGGTTTGTGTTGCTTTGTTAGTCCGGCATTAGGCCAGGTTGTAGTGCGGCTTGTGGCCACGTCTTGAGTCTAGTTGTGGCTAGATTTTGTTGTAAACTATTTTCGTTCGGCTTTAATAAACTTTCGTTGTTTGTGGGGAAAAAAAAAGGGTTAACCTAATTAGCCGGTAAAAACAATTTTAGCGATGCACAATATGTTATCGTGTATCAAAATACATCGAACAGTTATAATAATTTAAATGTTGATCTAATGAGAGACCGGACTGTCCAAGTTATTTATATTAACTATTAAGTGTATCATAGTATTTCAACTAGACCGTAGCCCATTGGCGGATGTACATTATGTAGAGTGGGGTCACGTGACCCCACTAAGATCCAGGAATTTTTTTTGCATTAAAACGATATAGCTGGTTTTGTTGTTAAAAATGTCGTTTTTTTGATAAAAAAAATATGATGTTTTAAGCTCTGTTGAGCCCATTAGAATTATTTTAGATGAGAGACGTAGTTTTTTACTCCGATTACACCACTGAAACAAACTTCTGGATCCACCCCTGCCGTAACCCTTTGAAACTTGATTATCCTCTTATGTAATCCAACTTGACCGTAGCCACTCTCCGCAGATGATATTGATATGTGATCTAACTCCGTGGAAAAAAAAAAATAAGGATACATTTCTTTCCCTCTATTCTCCAATTGTACTTACATACTTAAGCATCCGTCGCAGTTTTATGGTTTTGATTTTTTATTTTTGTTTATTACCTTTTGTATGTTTTGATTTTTATTTTTTATTAGGGCTTTTGACAGTTTTAGGACCTCATGTTTTATCATTATGTCAAAATTGACCCTTATCTTTTAAAATGATAATTTTAGGACTTCATATTTGTGTTTTTTTTTCCTTTCACTTTTAGGACAATTTCGAAATTTCCATCTAAGTTAACGGCAAAACATGTTAAGTTGGACGGAATATTGAAATTGTCCTAAAACTGGAAAAAAAAATAATAAAAAATAAAAACAAAAACAAACATAAGGTCCTAAAATTGTTATTTTAAAAGATAATGGTCAATGTTGACAAAATGTTAAAACATGAGGTCCTAAAAAGTGTCAAAAATCCCTTAAAAAGTGATATTTTAGGGCCATGTGTTTTAAACTTTTGTCAAAATTGATTATTATCTTTAAAATAACAATTTTGTGACATTATGTTACAGTGTTCTTTCGCTTTTATGACAATTTCAAATATTCCGTCAAATTTGACGTTAACTTAGTCAGAAATTTCAAAATTGTCTTAAAACTGGAAAAAAAAAAAAAAAAAAAAAAAGGTCCTAAAATTGTCATTTTAAAAGATAAGGGTCAATTTTGACACAATGGTAAAACATGAGGTCCTAAAACTGTTAAAATCCCTTTTTATTACTTGCATTTTTATATTCCTTGGGTTAGGGAAAATTTTATAATACAATTGTTGTAGGAAGAGTGTATCAAGTGACATACATTACAACCATTCATTTCTAACATTTCACACACGATAAAAGTGTATCATGTGAAAGAGAATAAAAATAATAGACTTTTGAGTAGTATATCAGGTTAGTGGCCTTCCTACAAATGGATTCACCATAAAATCTATCAGTGGGTTGGCCATTTTTAAAGCTATAGGAGTATTTACCAGGTAATTGCTTCTCGTTAGAGTGACCCCAATGGTTACTCCATATACCACCTTTTAATTTCACTTTTTTAACATCCTAAAAAAAATTCACTCCAATGATGACTCCCAATACAACACCTCTAACTTCTCATCCCACCACCAACACCACCCTACCCCATCATCTCCCATTAACTCAACCAATTTTCTTGCTCAAACACTATATTGTTCTTCAACATAATTTTTATCAAAAAAAAAAAAATTTGTGAATGTAAAAGATCAGAATTTAAGTGATATTTTAATGGCAAAATTCATTTGAAGAAAGGAGGAGAAAAAAAAAGCAGACGAGGAAAAGAAGAAGGCAAAGAAAAAGAAAGGGCTGGAAAGATATGAGAGGAGAGAGAGAGTTAAAGTGAAAAAGTGGGTGAAAGGTATGTACTATTCATGTTAAGTGGTTCTCTATTTTTCGGGAGTGGCTTAACATATTTTGGAGATAGGGAAGTGTATAAGGTGTTCATTGTGGGTTTAAAGTGAACCAAACCTCCTTATAATGTGTAAAAGGAACTTAAAAAGGGTATTGTTGTGGATAGTCTTAAGCGTAATAGGTTCCCTTTTAGAAAACAGTAATTGCTGGTGTCAGTATCTTTAGAAAAGATGGATTTTGGGATGGTACATTCACACAAATTGGAGATGCTTAGAGTGGCCAGCGGAAAACTTCCCATCCAAAAGCATAGATGACCCATTATTTAAATAAGGTTATAAAAGGTGCCAAGATTAAACTATATTTCATGTAATGACCTTTAAATTGATCTTTGAAAAGAATGAGGCTTGGTTTGGACATCCACATTTAGATATTGTGATGGAAGGCCATGAAAAAAGTGGTTGAAAAAGTGAGACATTATATGCTAATTGTTTTCTCTCAATACTATCTTTTAGACTCTCTCGGGAAAAGAGTATGGAAACAAAAGCCACTATAGCCGCCCTTAAATAAACAATAAACGTGTATTTCATTTGTAAGTGATAAATACGAGAAAACACGCATTTTGGAATATAAAAAACACATTTCCAAAAAAAAGCACTCTTCGTACAGTGTGGACGTTACACCAAACAAAATACTCTAGAACAGCCGAAGATTTTACAGTTTTAAATTACGTCTCCTCCTCCTCCGGTCAGGGAATTGTTGTGTGGTGCATCCACATACACTTAATTGACCAGTAAAGAAATCTGGACCATACAGTTTGAATTCTTTTTAAAATAAAAAATGTCATAGTTCTTGCGTGGATCACACTCACATATATAGCGGTGCACCTGATAACTTCACCTCCGGTCACCCTTCCTCAAAGAGGTTAGATCACGGCACCTCTTGGGATACGTCAAATCCTTCTTTGCCAAGAGAGTGGCGTAAAGTATGAAGCGAGAGGGTAATTTTACATGCGTATTTCCATTTTTCACCGGAGACATGTGTGGATGAATCAACCACACGATTTGATTTGATTTGAAACTGCGCGGTCCGGATTCATTCACGCATGTCTACTGCGTATATGAAATGGCCGTGAAAGAATTTCCAAGCAAGTGGACAACCCATAGTCTTTGATGGTCCAAAAGGGTAATTTTACTTTTTTCGTTGACGGGTAAAATGATCAGAACCAATTTATGTCCAGAAGGATATAAACAGAGTCAATAAGATCTTATATAAGCACGACACGATCACGGAAGATCTTAGCAGGTAAAAACAAATTTAGCGATACACAATATGTTATCGTGTATCAAAATACACCGAACAGTTATAATTATTTTAATGTTGATCCATTGATAAACTGGACGGTCCAAATTTTTGATATTAACTATTAAGCGTATCGTAGTATTTCAACTAGACCGTAGCCCACTGGGGGATGTACATTATGTAGGGTGGGGTCACGTGACCCCACTGAGATCCAGGAATTTGTTTTAGTATTAAACGGTGTAATTTTGTCTTAAAATATATCGTTTTTCAATAATAAAAAAAATGATGTTTTAGGCTCCGGTGACCCCACTGAAATTTTTTTGGATAAGAGATGTACAGTAGATTTTTACTCCCATGACACCAATAGAACAAATTTCTGGATCCATCACTGCCGTACCCCTTAGAAAATTGATCATCCCCTTATGTAATCCAACTGCGCAGATGATATTGTGATCCAACTCCGTGGGAAAAAAAAACACAGAAATGTCTACGTGGCACACCAACAAAATAAGGAAAGACAGTAAAACATATATTTCCCTCTATTCTCCAATTGTACTAACATACTTAAGCATATTAGGGATGACAATGGGTACGGGTGGGAACGGATTTTCTTATATTCATACCCTACCCATTAACTTTTTTTCTTACACATACCCTACCCATTACCCATGTGAGTAACATTTCTTTTACCCATGCCCTATCCACATGGATATCCATGATATTTGGTTGGATTACAATTGAACAATGAAATTTCATATAATGAGAAATTTTATGTAATACGGTTGACGCAAATACACAAAATCAAGTCTTAAAATATGTGTTGAATCCTAAAAACGTGATATTTGAATGTGTTTGTTCCTCATCATTGTGTATCAAAATGTTGAATCCTTAGAACGTGATACTTGTTCTATAGAGTAAAAAGTTTTATATATACAAATCCTAAAAACTATTGAATAAAGGAAATTCACGACAATATAGACTCCCAAAATATAATAGGTGTGACAAAATATGATTATCTTTATTCAAAAACATAAACAAATATGTCAATTTCTTAACGAAGAAAAAAAGAAACAAACAAAAGTGCGATTCAAAAATTAGAGATGTTTAAAGCATATTATAACAAACATACACAGAAACAATTAAAAAACAAAAGATTAAAAAAATCTCACCCATCAATCTTGACTTTGAAGAAAACTCTTCTTTCTCTATCTAAAAGAAAAGTTCTCCATCCCTGCCTGCACTTTCCTCTGCTAACCTCTCCGGCGCCGGCGCTGTGCTTCTTACCAATGACACATACTGTAAATATTGTTCTTTCTATGTTTTTGTTTTTCTCTTAGATTTTGGTCTATGAAGCTCTGCCGTTTGCAACAATCTTGTCTCCTCATCGGATCGGAAGCTTAATCTAGATCTTGACTTGATCTTGGTGGTGGGTTGCGGATGCATGAATTCTTGTTTTTATGTCTTGCGCGAGTTTCTTGGATCTGTTTTTGCTTGGTTCATCAGTGATCGTTGCCTGCTACTGCTGCGTTGCTCTTGCCGCCGGTTTCCCATGGTCGAGGCCCTGAGCAGTTTGGTTCCGGGGAGTTACTTCTCGGAGGTTCAGTCTCCGGCTTCCTATTTCCGCTGCTGATCTTGAGTTGTTGTCGGTCGCTAGTGGCAATCTTTCGTGTTCAACCATCACCTGTGGCATCTTTCGCGCAACTTCGTGGTTTGTTGGTTGGATT